>CAUYLG010015881.1:0-20025 GCA_963573385.1 Cacajao melanocephalus
CTTGAGCCCCGGAGTTTGAGACCAGCCTGGCCAACATGATGAAACCCCATCTTACAAAAATTAGCCAGGTGTGGTGGCAGGTACGTGTAATCCCAGCTACTCAGGAGGCTGAGGCAGGAGAATCCTTTGAACCTGAGGCAGTGGTTGTGGTGTGATTGCGCCACTGCACTCTAACCTGGGTGACAGTACAAGACTCCATCTCAAAAAAAAAAAAAAAATGAAAACCAAAAAAACAAAAACGGCAAGCAAACTAAATTCTTACTGAAGTGCCTGTTGCGTCCCGGCAGTGGTCCAGATGTTGGGGGTTTAGCAGAAAAGAAGCAGCATCCCTGGCCTTGGGTATCAGCGTCAGGTCCGGATATCAATTCTGTTGTCCCCTTCTAGAACCTGCGGGGCACAGAGCTTCCCTGAGGAAATTTGAGGGTTTTTCCTGCCCCTGTAGACTCTGCAGATCACCTTCAGTGAGATTCCCTTTTTGCGCAACCCTGGGAAACTTGACTCAGTTTGTCCCTCCTCCTCCAATGATGGGTAGGGCCTTACCTGACTGGCCCTTGAGCACAGGTGATCTGAGGTTCCTTGACTAGAGTGCGGCATGTATCTCGTTCACTGTCCCCCGAGATGGGATCTGGTTCTGGACTCCTAAGATTAGATCTCCTTGGCTCATTAATTGTTCTGCCAAGGGAAGTTTCCTTCTCATCCAACCCCTGTTCAATGTCCATTTCTTGTACCAACCCCTGTGCTTGGACCTAGGGATACCACAGCAAGCCTCATCCCAGCATGTTCCTCCAGGAACTCACACAGGGAGGTAGAAAATACACAAGAGGATTTCAGCTAGTGATAAGCCCTTTGAAGATGATAAAACAAGGACATGGGATGGGGGTAGACGGGTTACACTAGAAAGTGTGGTCCAGACGCCTCTCTGAGATGGTATTTTGTTGAAGCTGGAGAATCAAAAAGGAAGCAACTTTCTGGGGAAAAAGTGTTCCAGGCAGTGAGAAAAGCCAAGAGCAAAGGCTTTGAGCGGCTGAGCTTGTCATTCGTCATAAATTACACAGACGACTTGTGAAAATGGGATCCAACGGGAGCTGCATAAAGAAACCTGGTGTGTTCGGGCTTTTTTTTTCAGAGCAGGTGATATGCTACTTATAAATCAGTTCACACCCTGCCTGAGGGGATGGCCAAGTCGGCCTGGGTGAGGTGAGTGGGTAAGTGCATTTGAGGCCATTGCTTGAGCTACGGTATTTATTTGAAATGAGTAAAATCCACAAGGTTTCGATAAGTGGCAGAACCGAGGCCTTCCTGAATTCAGAGTAGCCCAGCTAGGCTGTCCTGACGGATGAGGGCTTCCTCATTGGCTCTCCATCTAATAGTGTCAGCGTCCGCGGCCACCATCGACACAAAGTCAATTTCCACTCCTGGATCTGCGATTTAACACCCAGCTGCTCAGAGAGCTGCAGAGAGTGGAGGTCACTGGGGCTAACTGGGTTGCTTAATAAGAGGGAGGTTTCCAGAATTGGAAAGGCTAGGTCCCCAGCAGGGTCATGGTGCAGAGAAACTAGCATGGCTAGCTCATGGGGCTAAGCTGGGAGGAGGAAGGGGGCCACGGTTACAGGGCTGGAGCCACACAGACCAATGTGGAGGCCTTGGACTCCCATGGACCCCAGTCCCTTGGGAGGCAGTACTTGTAGCTCTAGGAGTTCGGGTTTTAGAAAAAGGCCAGGTGGGCAGCTTGGGGCATTCTTTGGCTTGGATAAATCTCTCCTAGTAGCAACGTGAGTAATGGCTATTTTTTTCTCCTTCTCCCCCTTATTGCAAAACCCCTGCCCCGCAAACCCACACACAGCACCGTCTGTGGTTAGCACCAGCTGGAACTGGGGATGGGTCTGGCCATGTGAGGGCACAGCTCATGGTGGTAAGGCTAAATTAAAGGTCACTTGGCCAACTTGTCGGTGTACTCTGTGTGCTGGGCAACCCTGCCCTTTGGGCAAGTTCTGCCACTCCCCTTGTTCTAGACTAGAAGTCATCGTTTATCCATTCATTCACTTGTTTTTTATTCACCTAATCAATCATACATCCTCTTGTCTGTTCATTTATGTAACAAATGCTTATTGAGTTATCATCCGTGCCAGGCTCTGTTGGGTGCTAGGAGCAGATCATCTTCACTCTCTTAGAGCTTAGAGTCGACTGGGAAGAGAAGAGGCAGACCTGGGAATTACACACTTGTTGTGATGATTGTGTGTATCCCTGGTGCTGTGCAGAGCGATTCCTGTTTGAGAATACCTCAGTGAACACGTATGGGACCTGGCTGGGGGATCAGAATCCACATGGAATCTCCTGTGTGGTCATGTGCCTGGGCACGTGCCATCTTTTGGGAGCAGGGTGTGGACAGTTAATGACACAAGCCCCTAGGATCTCATCACCACGGGGATTCCAAGAGGGCCGAGGCCAGCCCCGCCTGTGGGCTTCAGCCTTCCTTCCAGGCTCCATGGAGTCTTGTGTCTCTACTGGGGTTTGTATTCTTTTTGTTTGTTTTTTTGTTTTTAATTCAACAAACATTTAATAATTGTAAAATTTTAATATTTTGCTTCTAGTTGTAGAGAAGATGTGGTTAAAGACTTGGCCATTAGTTTCATACATTCCCAATAACTGTGGTTCACAGAAGCATATCTTTCCCTGCTTTGTTTTTTAACTATAAAATGAAAGGCTAGTTTTAGAATTTTATTATGAAAGAATAAAATCTTTGTTGAAGAACATTGAAGAAATGCAGATCTACGCTTTCAAAGGAAATTTTAAAACCCCATAATTTCACTGTCTAAAGTGGCTATTATGAACATTTCTTTTTTCACGTATTTTTCCTTTAAAAAAATCAGATCATGTTGTCTTTGTGACTTTTTCATTTAGCATTATATTGAAGAATCTATCTTTATGAAGGTCTTATAGATCTTTATTAAGGTTTAAAGAAGTTCTTTTCTGTGGCCTTAAATTTGTTCACCTCCTCATTTGATGACGGTAGGACTCCTCATGGACGTAGCTTGAGATTCTGTTTTGCGGTTTGTGCTTCTCTCTTCTCGAGAACCAGTTATGTTTTACTCATGACCTCAGGCAAGTAATTGACTTGTTTGCCTCTTTATTTATTTGTACAGGAGGAAAATAACTGCACTTCTCTTCTCTTAGAGTGAATGTGAGAGGCAAACAAGCAGGAGGCCCTAGCGCTAGTGAACTCTGAGGCAACAGTGACCACCATGGAGCAGGAGGGGCAGGAGGGGTGCTACCATTTCCCACTTGGTGGCCAGAAGCCAGAGGCTGAGGGTTAAGTCACCCGTCTTCAGCAGCTGTTGACCCAAGTTGGACTTGGGCAGCATGCAAATGAGAGTTGGCCTGAGCCCTTGGCTGGGGTGGGCTGGTTCATTGCAAAGATGGAGCTCCTCTGGCTCCTTCCTCATCCTCACAGACCAGAGGAGGTGCATGTGGTTGAGAATGACCCACATCCTTCACCGGGCATGCTGCCGGCAGTAGCATGGGGCAGCTGCAAGGCTGCTGCTTGGGAGTTGGTGAAGGGCCTGGCTGCCAAGAGCCCCTGAGGGCCAGGGGCCACCCACACCCACTCTGGATATTGAGGCTCCGAGTGGCAGTGCTCTTTGCCTAAGTCAGGCAGCTTCTTAGTGGCAGAGCTGGGATTTGAACCCAAGGCTTTTCCACTGCATCTTCCATATTAGACACAGTCACCCTCTGGGTTGGAACATCCATTATGTACAAGGAGCTCCAGAGCTCCCACAGGGTGCTCTAGACGTGAAGAAGGTATGGTCCTTGCTGAAATGGCATATGCATAATACAGGAGATGCTGCAAGAGCCAAGGATGCCGTAGGGACACTTAGCTGGTTCATTCCTTATGCGTACACTGTGCCAGGCTGTGTGCTCAGCACTGTGGACACAGCGTGAACAAGCAGGCCACGGAGGGCCAGCAGACACCAAACTGCCAGCAGATTGAGGCAGGCAAAGAGGACTGTTGGCAGCAGAGGGCTCTGGGCAGCAGTTCCTGGGAAGAATTGTTGGCAGTGGGACTTAAGGTAGGGCCCCCCCCCCCGCTAGCTGTAGTGCTCCTGGAACCAGGGGCACAGTCTTGTTTGAATGGTAGCTATGGGTAGGGCTTTTGACCCACTCGATTGGATCTGAGGATTCTGCTACTTAACATGCTGTGTGACCTTGGGCACGTTGCTTGGCTTTTCTGAGCTCTTTCCTTGTTTAAAGGGGATACTATTATCTACCTCACAGAGTGGGTGTGAGAATTAAATGAGAATGAAGGGACTTGAATGTATCTCCAGCAGCCATTGATTATTGTCATCAGGGGGTGGCAGCAGGTGTGGAGAAGCCAGAAACACACTTGGGGTTGACATTGTACATTATAGAGTGAAACATAAGTGGAGCCCAAATGCTGCTATGCTTCTGTGACACACATTGTCCTAGTCATGATCTCATGCGCCTGCTGCACAAATAAGAAAGGAACCGTAGCCTGCTGTGCATGACTGCCCCTTGAGAGGGGAGGAGAGGAGTTATTCCTGGAATTTGCCCCAAGGTATAGCAAGTCTCATTTGACTTGGTCCCACAGTGTACACCCAGTCCCGTTGGGCATTTAAGGAGAGCTTCTCCTAATGCCCTGAACGGGGGGATGGAGATTAACGGGGAAGTTTCTGGAACCTAGGCATATTTCCTGCTGTTCTAGTTATTAAAGCAGCGCAGGGCATCTGGGAAGATTTGTTCAGTGATGCTGGCTGGCGTCCGGCCCCTTCCCACACTCCACAGTGCAGACTGCTTGGGGTCTAATCCTGCTGCTGTGGCTTTTTTCATTTTTTTCCAGCTTTATTGAGATATTCTTGACAAATAAAAACTGTGTGTTATTTAACATACATAATTTGATGATTGGATGTATGTGTATATTGTGAAAAGATGACCACAGTCAAGCTAATTAACATATCCAACACTTCACACAGTTATCTTGTGTGTGTGCGCGTGTATGTGTGTGGTGAGAACATTAAGATCTCTCTTAGTCAATTTCAAGTATCCAATATAGTGTTTAGTCACATTGCTGTAGTGTAGATCTCCAGAATTTATTCATCCTGTATGACTGAAACTTTACTCTCTGACAAACACCTCCTCATTTCCTCTGTCCCTCAGCCCCTGGTCACCAGCATTCTACCTTCTGCTTTTCCCACTTCTGAGTATGTACCCAAAGGAAATAAAATCAAGATCTCAGAGAGATCTGCGCACTCACGTTCATTGCAGCATTATTGCCAAGATATGGAAACAACCTAAGTGTTTGTTGACAGATGAATGGATAAAGAAAATGTGGTATGTACATAGAATATTATGCAACCTTAAAAAAGGAAGGGAATTCTGTCATTTGTGTTAGCATGGATGAACCTGGAAGACATTATGCCAAGTGAAATGAGCCAGATGTAGAAAGACAAATGCTACATGATGTCTACCCATGATGTCTACTGTGACTTATTTTATTTTTTAATTTTTTTATTTTTTGAGACAGAGTCTCCCACTGTCGCCTGGGCTGGAGTGCAGTGGCTCCATCTTGGCTCAATACAACCTCTGCCTCCCAGGTTCAAGTGATTCTCCTGCCTCAGGGTACCAAGTGCCTGGGATTACAGTGCACGCCACCACACCCAGCTAATTCTTTGTATTTTTAGTAGGGACGTGGTTTCACCATGTTGGCCAGGCTGGTTTCGAACTCTTGACCTCATGATTCACCCACCTTAGCCTACCAAAGTGCTGGGATTACAGGCGTGAGCCACTGCGCCTGGCCAGACTGTGACTTACTAACTTGACAGGGGATAGATCCTGCTCATCAGTCTCCTCATCCGTAACGGGAGCATTGTGTTATTCTGGACATGTGAATAACAATAGTGCCAACCTGATTGTGGTATTGTGAGGGTAAAATGAGATAATACATGTCTAAAGAGGCTGACACAGGGCCTGTTGCCATGAGCGCTCAAGTTTTTCCTCTTGGGATTTGGATATCTGTCTGTCCTTTGCTGTTCCCTCCTCAGGTGAAGTGTCTGCTTCCCATTCATCCTCTTCTCTGGCCAGACCCTGGTTCTCCCTGGGTTTTCCTGGGGACCTATGTGAGATGATGGGGTAAATGCAAGAGCAGTGACCAGCAGGAAGGCAAGTGGGTGACTTGGGTCAGGAATCTAGCAGATTTTTTTAAATTTTTTTAGTCTGAGTCTCAATTCTGTTGCCCAGGCTGGAATGCAGTGGTGCAATCTCAGCTCACAACAACCTCTGCCTCCTGGGCTCAAGTGATCCTCCCACCTCAGCCTCCCAAGTAGCTGGGATTACAGGCGCCACCATGCCCGGCTAATTTTTTTTGGATTTTTAGTAGAGACGAGGTTTCACCATGTCAGCCAGGCTGGTCTCGAACTCCTGACCTCAAGGGATCCTCCCGACCTCAGCCTCCGAAAGTGTTGTGATTACAGGCGTGAACTGCACCCGGCCCCACAGATCTTTTTCTGTCTGCCTGCAGAGGCCTCAGGTACCTCTCTGCTGTTGCTGGCAGCCTGACCTACCCAAGGGGCCTCTCAGTGAATCTATCTTGTCCTGAGGGAAAATTCCAAGGCTCTCAAGAATGGAAGGGATTTTAGAGGGCGTGTTATCCAAATAGCCTCCTGGGTTATTTGGGAGGATAACATGAGTAGATTTTAAGAGAATTTAAGATTATGAGTAGATTTTTAATGAGTAGATATTAGGAGGAAAAAATGAGTAGATTTAAAGACAGATATTAAATAAACAGTAGTAGGGGGTATAAAGATATGGTAAGTATAGGGAGTCGGCATGAAAACCATACTATTTAAGACCTGGCTGGATGAATGACTGACAGATCTGATCTGGACGGATTTCTGAGCCTCCAGGCATGGACTCCTCTTAGGATAGAGTAGTACCCCAACATGCATGTCCTCTACCAACTCCCTGGGGTGGGCTTCTGCTCAAGAATAGTGCAGAGAAAGAGGAAGGGACCCTGTGATACAGTTAAGTTAGCAGAGGTCCCCCTTCCTGCTATGTGGCTTGGGTCAGCTTGTTAAAGGAGGCAAGAAGGCAGGGGAGGAAATATGCCTGGGCATGTAAGGCCTGTCTTGGTTACCATTTCACCTGTACAAATTGTCAGGACTGAGTCTCTTCCCTATACTCTCCCACCAGGGGACTGACATTACTTAGGGCCTCTCTCCAGGACCCCGAGCTCAGGCCTAGCCCGATGGAGCAGCACCATCTCTGACCTGAAGTCCAAAGATGTGAGACTGGGGTCAAATCTAGTTTACTCCTAGCCAAGAAAATGAAAAGGACAATGCCATCTCTCCTCTAGTCTGTGAGGCTGATGGCTGTAAGAGTTGCTCTGAATGGTTCTCCCAGGGCCTGTCAAGTGGTGAACTCAGTTAGGTCTTATCTGTTGCAGATTATGTCACTTTACCCCTCTGAGACTTCAGTCCCTTATTTCTATTTTTTCTTTTTTTGAGACAGAGTCTTGCTGTGTCACCCACATTGGAGCGCAGTGACGCGATCTCAGCTCACTGCAACCTCTGCCTCTTGGGTTCAAGCAATTCTCCCGTCTCAGCCTCCCGAGTAGCTGGGATTACAGGTGCACGCCACCACACCTTGGCTACTTTTTGTGTTTTTAGTAGAGAAGGGGTTTCGCCAGGTTGGCCAGGCTGGTCTCGAACTCGTGACCTCAGGTGATCCTCCAACCTTGGCCTCCCAAAGTGCTGAGATTACAGGTGTGAGCCACTGTGCCCGGCCACTTATATCTAAAAATGGAGATAATAAAGCCCCAATCTATGGGATTGGTTTTAGGATTAAATTAGATAGTGTATTTAAAGTACTCGACAATACCTGGCACATAGTAATTGCTCAGTTTATTTAAAGCTGTTATTTTAACAAGGAGTTTTTTTAAAAAATGAATGTATATAGAAATTTTGTGATTGCTATTCTCTGAAACAGTAGCAGAGCTGTCACCTCTGAATCCTCAGGCAAAGCTTAGATCTTACAAATGATGTTACCATAAAAAAATCTGCCACCTTGTGGCAGCCTACTCAAATTGCAGGTTCAGTGTTTTTATTTTAAGTCTTGCTTTTTAATATATGATTATGATTGTGTTTTTTGTTTTTTGGTTTTTTTTTTTTGCTAGATTGGGGTGGTCTGAAAAAAGGGAAGCAATCAGAAAATCTAAAGTTATATGGTTAAAAGGTAACCATGAAGAACAGGCTAAAATAAAGTGTCTTTACTGGGTTAAAAATAGTACCAGACCTAGCAGAGCCTTAATAATCAATTAATCTACATATTTAAAGGGATCACTTATTAAGCTCTTTTTCTAGGGCAGACAGTTTGACTAGCACTCTGCATCCATCCTTTGTAGTCTGTTCTCCTTAGCAAGATCAATATTATTAGTGTCATATATTTCAAAAAGGGAAACTGAGGCTCAGAAGTAACTGAGTAACTTGCCTGACAACACAGAGCTTGCATGTGGCGAGCTGGAGTGTGAACCAGGCGGGATGATGATTAAACCTCCTAGTAAGTAACCTCTCAACCAAAACATCTGTCCTGTTCCTGGATTGTGTCATGGGCTGCATTTTTGGATTCTGCCATAACACAGGACCCAGGATTATACTCTGCAGTTTTGCGCGTGTCCTTTACAGAGCACTGCAGCACCTATCATGATTTCACTGGATTTTACTAAAGGCAAATATGGGGTGATTATTAAATTATCTGTCCCCTCCTCCTCACTGCCCCCTGTTCCCCCACAAAGGCAGGTAGGTGGCCTCTTTGGGGAAAGTGGGTGCTCTCTGAATGGCTCTGAGAGAGAAGCAGATTTCCCGCTTGAGCTTTGAGAACCTGCACCTGGAACCAGCCCAGAAGGGTGGTAGCAGGGCTATGAGGAGGAAGCAGAACCAGCATGTTCCTTTCCAAGTTGTTTTGGCTGGCAAGGCTGTCAGAGATTAGGACCGGGTCCCTCTGCTGAGTGGGTAGAGAGCTGTCCTGGAAACTCCTTGGCCCATGGTAAGGATATCCCTCATGCCAGGGGAGGAAGTGTGCCCCGCACTAGAAAACAACAGTCCTCTTTCTGTAAAGTTGGGCATCTTGGCCCATCTCCTTTGCTGGCTTTGCTGGAAGAGGAGGGTATGGGTTGAGGTGTCAAGTTCACAGGGGTAAGCTTTGAGACCTGTGTGGGTGTTCATGCAGGGAAGTCCCAGAGCCCACACATGCATGCTTGTGTCTCCAGCCTTTTTCCCTGCTCTAGGGGATGTGGTCTGGGAGAAGCAGACCAGAAAGATTCCTTGATGATAAATAATTGTTTAGAAATGGTGGCTTATTCAGGGATCCCAGGGGAAGAGTCTTCTTCCTGATTTTTTTCTTGGAGTCCATGGAGACATCAGGAAGCTCTGAAAGGCTGTGTGGAGAGATGGCATTAGGATGTGCTCACAGAGATGGGGGCTCAGAATAAGCAGAGTCAGATCTTAGAAGATGAGGCTGGAGCATCATTGCCAAAGTAGGTAACAATTCTAGAAATCTAGAACCCTCTCAGTTCCTCCCCAAGTAAGAAAGCCTGTCTTAACATCCCTGGAAAACATAGTATCTGTTAGGCTGTGCAGCTCCAGAGACTGAACATTCTCACTGGGTATCCCATCCCTTTGGATGTCTGGCGGTATCACTGAGCTCAGCTCTGCTCCTCTGGAACTCTTGCATTTGTCCACAATAGCAGTCTCCAACCTTTTTGGCACCAGGGACTGGATTGACGGAAGACAATTTTTCCACAGACGGGGTTGGTGGGCGGGGACGGGGGGGGGGCAGCAGGTGCCAGGAAGATGGTTTCTGGATGATTCAAGAGCATTACATTTATTGTCCACTTTATTTCTATTATTATTGCATTGTAATATGTAATGACATAATTATGCTACTCACCATCACGTAGAATCAGAAGGAGCCCTGAGCTTGTTTTCCTGCAACTAGACGGTCCCATCTGGGAGTGATGGCAGATAGTGACACCCAAAGTGGGTTGCTGATGTCCAGTCTACCCTGTAGTCTCGTTTTGGTTGCTGTCACTGTAGAAAACCCTGCTTCACAAGGATAGGATGTTGGAAATGGAATGAAGCAGGCTTTTCAGTGCTTTTGTGGCAATCTCAGGAAATTCCACCTTGACTTTCATCCAGAACGTATGGAGATTTGAAGTTGTCCCAAACCCACCAGATGCAGCTTAATGGGCACTTGCCACACAGTAATAGGTTTTTTTGTTTGTTTTTTTTTAAAGGCAAGGTCTGGCTCTGTCACCCAAGCTGGAATGTAGTGATGTGATCTTGGTTCACTGCAACCTCCACCTCCCAGGCTCAAGCAATCATCCCATTTCAGCCTCTTGAGTAGCTGAGACTACAGGCAAGTTCCACCATGCCAGGCTAATTTTTGTATTTTTTGTAGAGACGGGGTTTTGCTTTGTTGCCCAGACTAGTCTTGAACTCCTGAGCTCAAGCAGTCTGCCCACTTAAGCCTCCCAAAGTGCTGGGATTACAGGCATGAGCCACCGCTCCTGGCCACTGATAGGGTTTTGATAAGAGTCTGCAAGCAAGCAATTGATTTATTATGGTCTCTGTGCGGTCAGACCTCTCTGCTAATGTTAATCTGTATTTGCAGCCGCTCCCCAGCACTAGCATCACTGCCTCAGCTCCACCTCAGATCATCAGGCATTAGATTCTCACATGGAATGCACAACCTACATCTCTTGCATGTGCAGTTCACAATAGGGTTTGCGCTCCTATGAGAACCGAATGCCGCTGCTGATCTTACAGGAGGCGGAGCTCAGGTAGTTATGTGAGCGATGGGGAGCAGCTGTAAACACAGACAAAGCTTTGCTCGCCTGCCCACCACTTACCTCCTGCTGTGCGGCCCCGTTCCTAACAGGCCACAGACTGAAGGTCGGGGACCCCTGGTCTACACTGCAGAACATCTTATACTTTTCTCCCTTACAAATGACAATGGGGAAGTGATAAGCTGCAGGAACCAGGCCTCAGGAGGTACGTTCTCACTGATTCGGGAAGCTCATCCAGGTGGGGAAGTGCTTCTCCTTTGGTCTTTTCTTATGGTTGAGAGACTCCCGGTCATGCGCTCCTCTCTGGGCTTCAGGTTTCTCACTTACACACTGAATGGGGCCTGTAGTGACTTCCTGTTGCTGCTGTAACAAACTACCACACACGTAATGCCTTAACACAGATCTTGGCATTTCAGAGGTCAGCAGCCCAACATGGGTCTTACTGGGCTGAAGTGAGGGTGTGGCAGGGCTGCATTCCTTCCCAGGGGCTCCAGGAGAGAAGCCATTTTCTGGCCTTTTCCAGCTTCTGGGGACTGCCTGCATTCCTTGCTTGTGGCCCCTTCCTTTTGACCTCTGCTTCTGTGTTCATATCTCCTTCTCTGACCCTGGCCCTGACCCTCCTGCCTCCCTCTTATAAAGACCCTCTGATCACACTAGATGCACCCAGGTCATCTGGCGTTATCTCCCATCTCCAGATTCTTAATCACATCAGCAGAGTCGCTTTCGCCCTGCATGGTAGTATCTTCTCAGGTTTGGGGGATCAGGATGTGGACATCTGTGGGGGACCTCATTCTGTAGGGGTGCACTCATATCTCCAGAGCCCTCTCACCTCTGCAGCAGCCTGGCACTCCCCACTCAACTGCCCCTCAGCCTCTGTCCTCCCTCAGGGTTGTGGGAGGCCCTGCCTTCGTTTTATTTATCTTTTTGCTTGTTTGTTTTTTATTATTTTTATTTTTAAGACATTATGCCTAAGCCCGTGCCTTCATGCCAGATCTGGCCTCCTCAGCGGGAGAAGTGCAGGAGATGCCCACTTCAGTCTTGAAGCCTTCCTCTCTGGCTGTCATATTCTGCTTAATTTCTTGTGATTCAAGTTAAAAAAAAAAAAAGAGAGAACACTCTGAACGTTTCCTCCTAGAATCATGTTTCTTGACCCCGTAGCTTCTCAAAGTATAAGCACGTACAGGACATCATCGCTTCCTCCAAAAAGTTGATGATCCAGGTAGGGAAGATGTGCACACCCACGCAGAGTCAAGACTATTTACCTCAAGGCAGTTATCAGCTGTGTCATCCTGGGCAAATAACTTAACCTCTCAAGCTCAATTTGTTTATCTGTTAAGTGGAAATAGTAGGACCTTCCTTTTCTCCCAAGGGTTGTGTTGAGCATAAAAATCAGGAGGCCGAGGCAGGAGGATCGCTTGAGGCCAGCCTGGGCAACATAGTGAGACCCTGTCTCTACCAAAACAAAAAAACAATTAGCTGAGCATGGTGGCACATGCCTGGAGTCCTAGCTGCTTGGGAGGCTGAGGTGGGAGATCGCTTGAGCCCGGGCGTTTGAGGTTTCAGTGAGCTATGGTTGCTGCATTCCAGCTTGGGCAACAGAGCAAGACCCTGTCTTAAAAAAAAAAAGAAAGGAATAAAATTCCAGAATCTAGTTGAAACTCAGGGGTTTATTGGAATAGCATGAGATACCTTGAGTGATACCAGAGCCATCATAGGACTTGATTAAATGTGACACAAATTATTACAGGGTCAGGGCTTGCTGTTGTTTGCATGGATGCGGCTACTCTGTAGATGAGGACTTCAGGCTTTGAAGACCTCTCATCATTATCATCTCCAAACTTCATGTTCTAGAGCCTCAAAGGAATTGGATGGCTGGCTTGTTGAGACCAGGGTGAGGGTACAAATGGAGGCTCCTCGCCTGCCTGTGTCGGGGGGCCTTGCGCACATGCATGTGGATGCCTGCACCTGCATTTCTAAGCTCCAGCCACCATTTCCCTGCAGGCAGCCACTGCCTGATCACGCCTGGGGCCTAGGAATGTGTACCCCTACTGCACAGTCATCCTGAGGATGATGGGCCCGGGAAGAGACCTGCACAGGCCCTGGAAGTGGGCTCAGGGCCATTCAGGTGGGGAAATTGGGATCCCAAAGGCATCTGCAGCCCAGGTAGGCAGGTTCCCTTACACAAGTGGACTCCCTGCTCTGTGGGAGGGAACTGCTGGAGGAGGGCCAGAGTGATGCCCCTAAAGTGCAAAGCCAAGGGCAGGGCCCTGATTGCCCAGGTCTGAAGGGCTATGGGGATATTCTAGGCAAGTGTGACAGCAGAGGTGGGCAGGGAATGGGTAACTAGCTGGGTGTGGTCTTGGGCATATGAGGCAAGATTTAAGGCATAGAGTAACGAGAGCCACCTATTATGTTGCACTGTGTCCTACAGAAATTATAGCAAGAGGAGTATTTTCTTTTCCTCTGCCAGTGTTTATAGAAAGACAGAGCAAGCTGTATTCCTTTCTCCTTGTTCTTTTCTGTTTGCCTATCAGGCAGCACTCTGCTTGCTCTGCCTTACGTTCAGTGGTGTGCTGGTAAATGCCTAACAACTGGTTCTGGGGGTGAGGTGGGGTGGGAGGCTCTGCTTTGTAGCATTTTCAAGTATCCAGGAAGTAAATATCCCCACCGTGGCCAGTTTCACCCTGTTGAAGTGATGTCACTGAACGCTGTCCCCAAGCTGGCCCTAGCATTCTGCTTTACATTCTCATTTTAATCCTCAAGCAACTCTGAATTAGTTGCTGTTTTGTCAGACTTACGGGCAGGGAACAGGCTCAGAGCAGTGAAGGTTTCCAACCCAGACATGCCAGGCTGCAGGCAGGTGGGGACCTCTGAGGGGCCTGCTCTGATCTGGGTTGGGGTTGCCCCAAGACCCTTGGAGGAGCAGCCACCAGAGCAATCCGAGGTGTTGGGGCGGAGTTTGTTTTGGTAGCTTTGGTGGTGAAAGTTTTGCTGTGAGCTCGTTGGGTTGATGATTGTGACGTGCTGCGGGGAGGGTGTTGGGCAGGGGCGTGGCTGTGATGTGGCGATGGTGGGTTAGGGTTGGTGGGGTGTGTGTGATGTGCTGGCTGTCTTGGGATGTGGCGTTTGTGCGGATGATGTAGCCCGTCCCGTCACGGCGCGTGGCACGCTGGATTTATTTGGCTGAGGAGGTTGCAGGGTGTTGCTGTGGTGTTTGTTGTTGTGCTGCTTTGCCAGGCTGCTGTAATAAAGTACCATAGCCTGGGTGATTCACACCAGAGAAATGGATTTTCTCACAATTCTGAAGGCCAGAAGTCCAAAAGCAAGAGGTGGGCAGAGTTAGCTTCTTCTAAGGCATCTCTCCTTGGCTTGTAGATGGGCATCTTCCCCGTGAGTTCATGTGGTCTTCCATCTGTGTGTGCCTGTGTCCTGATCTCCTCTTATAAGGACACCAGTCATACTGAATTAGGGCCCATATAGTGACCTAATTTTCACTTAGTTACCTCTTTAAACAGCCTGTCTTCACATACAGTCACATTTTGAGGTAGTGGGGTTTAGTTAGGGCTTCACCATACGAATTTTAGGGCAATGCAACTCAGCCGTTAACAGCTGTGCTTTCCATGACTGCTGACTGGGTGGCAGTGGTGGCGATTTCGAGGTGGGGTTTGGTGTGACAGTGTTTGTGACCTTGCGAAGATATCTGTGTGTGTGTTGAGTATGATGGTATCCTATGCCAATGGTCATACTGTGAACATATCTGGTGCTTAAGGTAAAGGCACTGGCTATGGTGGTGTTGCAGGGGGGTGTTTGGGGAGATGGTCTTTGCGGCAGATGTTTTCTGTTGGGGTACGGTGCTTGGTATTTGTGGGGCATTGTTCTGCCCGTGCACCAGCTGTGCCCACGCTTAGTGTGTTCTGGCTAACAGTGTTGGCTGGGCTGGTGCTTTCAATCTGTACCTTCTTGGTGTTTGGGGCAACCTCACAGGCTGCAACTCAGGTTGTGAGGCAAGGACTGCTGTGGTGGGGTCTTGTGCAGCCAGATGAGACCTGCATGTCTCTTATTAATCCAAACAGCCTCCAGAGCAAACACAGCTGTGCCTCCCAAAGCTTGATGGAGGCTGCTGCGTGTCCCCGGCCTCCTGCTGGCCTGTCTGCCTTGTGTTTTGTGCAGCCGTGTGTTTTGTGCAGCCTGGCAACTGTCCTTAGGTGTGTCTCAGCCTGGCCCCTGCCCAGCTGCTCTGTTCTAACCTGGCCCCTTCCAGGTCCCTCCCCACAAAAGGCAGCTCCACCTTCATAGATGGGTGGGGAGGAGGACAGACAGATGGAAATCACGTACCCAAATCAGTGTGAGAGAGAGTGTGAGAGACTAACAGACATGGTGATGGGAGGCAGAGCAGCCGCGGCTGGGACTGGGATGGGGTGGGCGGGGTGGCCACGTGCTGGAAATGGTGAAGCATCCATGATGTGAAGCACTTGGAGGTGGGGGACAGTTCCTCTCAGCTTCGGGAGGAGGGACCTGGCTGCCCAGTGTGATGGTGACTCTCATGAGGACTGGGGACTATGGGCGTGGCTCAGCCTGCCCCACCTCTCCTGCCAGGCACCCCACTGGCATTTCTCTGGGATGTTGGTGCTCTGTCCCCAGGCACATGGCAGCCTGTATCCCTGTCAGTCAGAAAGCAAGTGTCCAGCAGTGAGCCTCAGGGCTCCAGCTTTGGCCACTGTAGCACCAGTTAGGAGAGCGAAGGAGGTGCTTGTCCTGGGTCCCCCTTTCAGCTCTGACCTGAATGCCTTTTGGGGAGAGGCCATGGTGACATGAACATCAGAGCCCCAGTGGGAAGTCTAGGGGTGGCACCTTGCAGCAGCCATGAGGCAGAGAGCCTGGTGGAGCCCCGTCTTCCCATCCCCCTCTGGTGAAGGACACCGTGGTAGAGAAGTTCACAGAACGGGTTAGGGGCCTGGGTTCAAGTTAGTGTTGCTGCTGCTGACTGTGTGCACTGGGCTCCGGTTTCCTCACCTACACAGCAGGGCTAAAAATCTGGCATAGCTCTGGGTACTGTGAGGTTGCCATGAGATGGTACAGGTAAGGCATTTAGCAGTGAGCCGGGCATATAGCAGGGGATCCGTAGAGGTTTGCTGTGCCTGTAATCCTTCTGGCTTCTGGTCCCACGATGACCTGCCTGACCGCAGTAATCACATCCGAGCATTAGCAGGGATTGGGATGATCTCTAAGACTCCCAGCTTTGACATTCATTCATTTGTTCATTCATTCATTTAGCATGCAGGCCATACCCCTTAAGAGTTTGTCTCTATTTAGGGTGCCAGGGCTTTAGGGACCTGCATGACTAGGTCCCTGTCCCATGTGTGACCTGGCTGCTGGGCAGACCTGAGCCTCATCCCCCCACCCCCCCACCCCCCTGCCTCTGGTCCTTTACCAACTTGCAGACAGTCCATTTGTAGCTAGATCCTGCTGGTCTTCTCAGAAGATGACAGATTATCCAGGACCCACTTACGAGAGTCATGGAGACCAGGCTGCCACTTTGGGAGCTGAGAGTATTTTGTCCAGTGGTTGGGTTCTATCCCTACTCACACTTCCCAGAGTCTAGATGGGCTCAACTGGGACTCAGTGGAGCAGCATGTCCGCACGGCCAGAGGGCAGGGTGAGCTGTAGCTGGAGCAGATGGGGGAAACTGATTCCACAATTCCACCTAGAATTGCTTCCCTTTTCCCCCTGCAGTGGGCTGTGCTCACTGGCAGCTGAGGGTTGTGTAGGGGTGGCATATGGCAGCTCTCTACTGTGGAGGCCTCCTGCCAGCCCCACATCGCTGAACTATCACCCCCTGGGTGTTACTGTAGAAGCCATAGCTACAGCCCCACGGGAACAGAGGCAGCTGAGAATGCACTTTTGTGGGTCTGCAGGGGGCAGGGCATAGTGGTAGTAAGAGGTGAAATGGAGTCCTAGGTTCTCATTCCCACTATCATCATGGCCCTGCGTAACCTTGGACAGTTCCCCTGACCCTGCAGGTCTTCAACTTCTTTCCCTTCAAAAAGGCTCAGTGATTCTTGCCCTGCTTGCTGCCCAGGTTGCTTGGAGGATGCAGTAGGGTGAGGCATGTGGCAGCAGCGATAAAGATGGTGACTGAGATGGTGCAGCAGCTGAAATGCGCCTTTCAGCACCCGTGGCAGACAGAACAAATTCAGCCTCCACACTCTTACCCCTGAACTCCAGTAGGCCTCAGAATCCACTACAAAACAAGGCTTCAGGTAGTCCTGCCAATTAATTGAAGCTAGCACTTCAGATAAACATTTTCTGAGAGACCTAGAAAGGCATGCTGAGTCTGCAGCTAGGCATGCCTTGTGGTGAGGGCTTTGGCTAGTGATGCCCACACCTCTTCCCTGTCCTAGGATGGGTGCCAGGAAGCACTCAGGCTCTGAGCTATGGATTTTCTGATCAGGTTCTGCCTTTGGATCTCCTTCTCCAATTCACCCCCTACCCCTTCTCTTTCTCCACATGCAACAATGAAGGGAGTTGTGGCATTAGGTGCAGTGGACTGTCTGTAAGTAAATCAGATGAGATTGAAATAAGTCCTTCCATTTTCCCCTCCCTGACCTCTTAACAAATTCTTACAACACAACCAAGCTGTCCAAAGCCAGCATTGCCCCCTAGTGATTAGCATTAAGAATGCATAGCCTGCTGAACCCTCTTCCCCTCCACCGCCATACCAAGATACCACCTCTTTTCCTCTGTCATTGTTACTAACTTTCTCCTCATACAAGTATGTTTCTTTTTGAACTCTTCTGCATTCTATTCTAATAGGTATCATAGAAAAGGCAGTAGAGTGTGGGTGATGAAAGAACACTGGACTGGGAGTAGTAGGAGCTGAACCATAGCCTCATTTCTCTTGCTCGCTTGCTATGAGACCATGGGCAAATTCCTTTCCCTCTCTAGGCCTTGATTTCCCTATCTGCACTGCAAAAATTTTACCTTATGCAGCGTTTCCCAAAAGGGGTTCCAAAGGAGTTTTTTTTTAAAATTATTATTATTTTTTCAATTCCCAGCAGCACCCCAAAGCTTTTTTAGGCTGGACAGTTTTGCATTGTGTGAGACTGCCCAGGCACTCAGGACACTTTGAATCCCAGATCTCCAAGTCACATCGTGGTGCTAAGGTGGAACACCCAAATGCTCCCTGGCAGTGATGCTGCTGTGGTTGGCATTCGTTGAACCAGGGGATCTTGAGAGCATATGTAGGTGGGTGCTGGTTTGATGAGAGTCGGGTGGGTTGTTGGTACCAGCTGCAGCTAGGATGCAATGAAGACACTTAGAGTCCTGGGAATGACCTACCCCAGAGGCCACCATCGTAACGTAACGGAGGTACTGTGGCCTTAGCAGTTAGCCCCACGTTCAGATCCCTACTCTGCCACTTGCTCACTCTGGGGCTTCAGACAGTTTGAGCAGGACTGTGTGTGTGGTTCTCAGTTGACAATAGAAATGGCCTCATAACTGTTTCCCGTTGGCAGCGCACAGGGAGAGGCTCTCCCAGCTTCCTGCACTCTGTACACACATGTGTGCACACACCCTTGCTCTTGCCTGGTTCCTGGTCCCGAGTCCTTCCCTATCCTCAGCCTAGCTCTTCCATGATGGTTAACGATCATGTCCCTGTGGGGAGTCCTTCTAGTCTGCAAGAGGAAGGTTATTATTCCCATCGCGCAAGTGCTGGGCCTGAGCCTCAGAAGGGGCATGTGGCTTCTTAAGCAGCAAGGCCAGGGCTAGAATTCAGTCTGAATCTGTTCCTCTTGTTGTTTTTGCTGAGGCAGTTTGGTGGTTTTTTTCACCTACAATTTATCGAAAGCACTTAGTATGTGCCCTGGCGTTAAGAGTCATTTTCTCAGTTTGCCCAAACACACATAGACCCACACAGACCCCTCCTCCCCACACATGCTCTACCCACTTTACAGATGTGGAAACTTCAGAGGGAAATCCAGAAAGAAACACATGCCAGGGCTGCTGAGCTCTCTACCTGCAGAACCTGTTCCTTTCCTCCCCCACCACCCAAACTCTCCCGCCTCCTTCCAAAAGCCACCACCCACTGGGCCATTGGCAGCCCCTTGCCTGGTCGTGAGGCTTGGTCCGAGTGGTGCTAACGGTCAGGAGTGGAAGGGGGCCTGCCTGGCTCTGAGCTCAGGAATGTGTTGGGAAATTCCGCCGCCCTCCCACGCAGGGAGGGAAGAGTTAAGTGGCTGCCTTGTCCCTCATGGGTCCCAGAGGCCTCTTCACTCCTTTTACAGCCTGGGTCTCCTCAGGAAACTGCCGGGCAGCTGGCCCCCTCCCGCTGCATCCTAACTTCTTGCCTTCTTTGGTCCTCTCTCCCCATGAGAACCACACCACCCAGAGCCTCTAGCTTCCCAAGACGGGGACGCTTGGAAGTAGGGATTTAAAAACTGTCTTTGTAATACACACACACACACACACACACACATACACACACACACACACACAGAGTACCCAGCTGCTTACATCCATGGAGCAGCGACACACACACACACACAGACTACCCGGCTGCTTACATCCATGGAGCAGACACACACACCCACAGACACACACATACACACACACAGAGTACTTGGCTGCTTACATCCATGGAACAGCGACAAACACACACACACACACACACACACACACACACACACACACACACAGAGTACCCAGCTGCTTACATCCATGGAGCAGACACACACACACACACGCAAACACACGCACACAGTACCCAGCTGCTTACATCCATGGAGCAGTCACACACACACACACACACACACAGAGTACCTGGCTGCTTACATCCATGGGGCAGACACACACACACACACACACATATACACACAGTACCGGGCTGCTTACATCCATGGAGCAGACACGCACACACACACAGAGTACCACAGAGTACTCAGCTGCTTATATCCATGGGGCAGACGCAGACACACACCCACACACACACACACACACACACAGTACCTGGCTGCTTACATCCATGGGGCAGCCACACACACACACACAAGCACACACACACACACACACACAGTACCTGGCTGCTTACATCCCTGCAGCAGACACACACACACACACACACACACACACACACACACGAGTACTTGGCTGATTACATCCATGGAGCAGCGACA
>CAUYLG010015882.1:0-98703 GCA_963573385.1 Cacajao melanocephalus
GACTGCATTCTAGCCTGGGCAATAGAACAAGAATCTCGTTCTCTCTCCCTCTTTCTCTTCCTCTTTCTTTCTCTCTTACATTCTTTTTTTTTCTTTCTTTCACTCTCACTTTCTTTCCTCTCTTTTTCTTTCTTTCAAAAAATAAAAAAAATAAAAAAAATAAAGACTCAGCGTAGATGGTGGACTACACCAAGTAACCAGGATGTCACCAAGAAAATGTCACAAACAGGGTAGAGTAAGAGACGAGCCTTCAGCCCACACACAAAAAAAGAAAAAGTATAGATAGCTATTCGCACATCAGATAAACCCAGGAGAGGCTCAAGGGACTCGTGAAAAAAAATTGGCAGCAATACAATGGAGAGAAAGAAATAACAACCAGAGGATATTGACACAGAAAGGATGACTGGTGAGATCAGCATATCTAAGACACCAGGAGACTGCTAGGAGCAAAGAAAGAAAGGTGGACACTTTTCTTTCTTTGCTCCTGATTAGATCAGCCAGTGGTCTAATCTGCAGAGGACACTGGCAAATCTTGCCACTGAGCTAACCAACAGCCATTCTTTCTGGGGAACCCCAGGGGAGAGGCATGTCTGCAAAGCCATATTAAGTTACTTCAGGAAATTAGCTACCACTCAGAGTGTGGTCAATATGCAAGTGCCCACATAACAGGCCCAGGTTTGGTGGCTGCATTAAGTCCACTCATGTCTCAGGCACATGGAGTGAAAACTTAGCTCTGGGGCCCACAGTGTGAAACATCTCACTCCATGTGCCCATGTTCCAGGCACTGGCTCAGCTGCCATAGACAGCTAGGCCCCACCCCAACCTTTAACTCTACACCCATCTGTGATCTCATTTCTGGATCTCTTTGCTGCTCGCCAAGTATTTATGCCTCACACTATGTTACCAGCATGGCAGGGCGGGGGGTGCCTGTACCCTTAGCATCATTGCCATTACTTCCCTGGATCCCAGAGCCATAGAAACTCTGTGCATGCCTGCACTTCAGGCCTCAGATCCACAGGCACCACACATCAGACACAAGTGTCACCGCCACTTCAAGTGAACCCACAAGCCAGACCCAGTGCCTCAAAGCACCTGCTGAACCATAACTTCTACACTGTGAGAAAAGGGGTCAGGAGGACTTTGTCAGCCATTACCACCAAATACCCTACCAGTGCTCACTACCACTATGGATAGCACAGTATTGGCTGCCCAGGATCCCTGCAATCTTTGACAACTCTGACCTTAGCTCATAGAGCTACAGAGACAATACACAGTGGCACCCTTACTGGGCCATAACTACTGCACCCCAATCAGCAAGCATCCTCACATCCCCTCTCTCCCATAAAGGAAAGTCTTTCCACAGCAAGAGTAGCCAATAGAGTCTGAAAGAGGTGAATACTCCACCAAATATATAGACATCAATGTCAAAAAGAAGCTTGAAAAACCAGAGACATAACACAATCAAAAGAACACAATAATCTCTCAGCAGCTGAAACAAAGAAATGGAGATATATTAAATACTTGATAAAAATTCAGAATAATTGTTTTCAGAAAGCTCAGTGAACTTCAAGAAAATAGAGAATTCAGTTAATCAAGAAAACAATAAATTACCAACACAAAAAGTTTAACCAATTAAAATTATTTAAAAAATTAAACCAATTCTGGAGCTGAAAAATACAATTAATGAAATTAAAATGAAATAGAGGACATCAACAGAAAAATTTATCAAGCAGAAGAAAATATCTGTAAACTCAAAGACAGGCTATTTGAAAATATATAGTCAGAAAAGTAAAACAATGAAAAGGAATAAAGGAAGCTTATAGGATGCATGGGACAACATCAATAGAGAAAATGTTTTAGGCCTGGGAGTTAAGAAAAGAGACAAGAGTGATAAGGAGCTATAAAGTTTATTTTTTTAAAAAAAGCAGAAAACTTTCCAAATCCAGGAAAAAAAATAAATATCCAGGTACAAGAAGGTCAACAGATTCACTCTAAACCAGACTATACCAAGACATACTGTAATGTTTTTTTTCAAGAATCAAAAACAGAGAGTATACTAAAAGTAACAACAGAAAAAAATCAAATCATATATTAGGGAATTTCAATAAGGCAGCAGTGAATTTTTCGTCAGAAACCTTATAGGCCAGGAGAAAGTGAAATAATAGATTTGAAATGCTGAAGAAAAAAAAACTATCAGCTAAGAATACTGTATCCAGTAAATATGTTTTTTAGTAATGAAGAGATACAGACTTTTTCAGACAAACAAAAGTTGAGGAAGTTCATAATCACCAGACCTGTTTTACAAGAAATTAGTAAAGGGAGTTTCTCAAGCTGAAAGAAAAAGCTGCTAATGAGTAACATGAAAACATGTGAAAGTACAGAACTCATAAGTACAAGTAAGTACACAGTTAATTTGGAGTACCCTAATACTGTAATGGTGCTGGGTACATCACTTATGTCTTTAGTACAATGACTAAAAGGCAACTATTAAAAATAGCAAGAGCTACAATAACATTCTAACTGATGTACAATATAAAAAATGTAAATTATGACATCAAAAACATAAGATGTGGGGCAAGAAGTGGAGAAGTGTGAAGTTATTTTATTTGATAAAAGCGAAGTTGTTATCAGCTTAAATTAGCCTGTTATAAAATGTTTTATGTAAGCCTTATGTTAATCACAAAGCAAAAACCCATAGTAGATGCATAAAAGACAAACAGTAAGGAATCTTAGCAAAACATCAGAGAATATCACCTAATCACAAAGGAAGACAGCAGGAAAGGAACAAAGGATCTATAAAACAGTGAAAAGACAATTTAAAAAATAGCAGTAGCAAGTATTTACATATCAATAATGACCTTAAATATTCAGAGATTAAATTATTCAATCAAAAGACATAGAGTGGCTAAAGGAATAAGGAAAACAAAACAGAACACGATCCAACAATATGCTGCATAGAAGAAACTCACTTCACCTTTAAGGACATACATGGACTGAAAGTGAAGGGATGGAAAAAGAGACTCCTTGCAAATGGAAACAAAAGAGAGAAGGGATAGCTATAATTATTTCAGACAAAATAGACTTTTAAGTTGAAAACTGTACAAAAAAAGACAAAGAAGATCATTACATAATGACAAAGAGGTAAATTCATCAAGAGAATCTAACAACTATAAATATATGTGCACCCAACATTCAAGCATCTAAATATATAAAGCAAATATCAACAGAAGGGAGAGAGAGGCTGCAATATAACAATAGTAGGAAACTTCAATACCCCACATTCAGCAATAAGAAACCATCAAGACAGAAAATCAATAAGGAAACATCAGACCTAAACTACTCATAAGATCAAATAGACCTAACAGATATAAGCAGAACAATTCATTCAACTGCAGTAGAATATGCATTCTTCTCAACTACACATGGAACATCTTCCAGGATAGATTATGTGTTAGGTCACAAAGCAAGCTTTAACAAATCTAAGAAAATTAAATGATATCAAATTATCTTTTCTGACCATTATATTGTGAAACCAGAAATGAATAACAAAAAAAATTCAGAAAATTCACAAACATATGGAAATTAAACAACATGCTCCTGAACAACTGATGGATTAAAGAACAAACTAAAAGCAAAATTTAAAAATGTCTTGAGAAAAACCAAAATGTAAACACAACCTGCAAAAATGCATGGAGCATAGCAAAAGCAGTTCTAAGAGGGAAATATATAGCAACAAATGCCTACAACAAGAAAATAAGAAAGCTTTCTAAATGTTAAATATTTACTTAGTGTTTTATAAATGTTTAAGTCTCACACAAGCTCTGGGGTAGACGTAATTATGTCAATTTCCCAGAGGAAAAACCAGAGAAGTTAATAGACATATATAATGGCTTAGAACTTGTACTTTGCAGAGTTGGGATTTTGAAATGATTATATCATTATAGAAAAAGGAAATAGATCTTAAGTTCTACTTTATTTGTGTTTCATTTCTTTTACTTGTTCTGGACTGTAAATTCTGGTAAAGGGTTTCACCATTTCATCTCTCACATTTAGCACAGTTCCTGGCACATAGCACTCACTCAACTAGTTTTAAATCAATGAGTGAAGGAGATTTTGCTTCTCAAATTTCTTTATATCACAAGCAGGTGAGCAATATTTATTTCATGGTTGATATATATGTCACCACAGCTATGGACATTTACTTATAGATTTTTCAGCATCGTTAGGAAGAATGCAAGCCAGAATGGGCTAAATTTGAGGCAGGAAAACCAAGCTGTAGTCACTGATATGAAAGAATACTGAGTTACTGCTTAAAACTGTAACGTAAATAATAATATTACATTTTGAGAAATAATAGTTAACCACAATCTTGATTAAATTTTTCTCACACTTTTTGATGTGGCATAATCTATCATAAGCAGCACTTTTAAAAAATCAATATATTGAGAGGAGGTCTTTCCTAGAATTTTATCCCCTCTTTTATGGTGGACACAATGTTTAGACAATACATTCAAATTACACTTAACTAATGCTATTTTGTAATGTGAGGAAGATACTCCTATACCTCTGTTTGGCCACTTCCTCTATAAGATGAATGAAGCATACTTAGCTATTCCTCTATAATGGATGAAGCATACTTAGCCACAGAATTACCATCAGGATTAGAAAGTGTCCATTTTTTTTAACCTCTTCTTAGTCTGTTCTCCATTGGTTAATGTTCATGTTAGTTACACCGTCAGGTCTTCAGTCTTTCCTTGGGTTTTCTCAGGTATTCCCCAAGTATTTCCATGTCCTTTATTTTCAACTTTCTACTATACATTGCCTCTGGATGTCTAAACTCAAATTAAACTTACAGTGTCCAAAACACAAGTCATTATGTTTCTCTCCTTTTCTACCTCTCCTCCACCACAGAGCAAGGTGGTGTTGCTTCTACATTTTCTAGGTAGTTATCAGCGTCATCCCTCCTTTTAGTGATTCCCAGTATGGAACCATTCACCAAATCTCGTGTTATTGCCAAAGTATCCTCTGAAACTATCACCCCCGCTTTCTGTTCCCAGAGCCATGCAGCCATGCCTTCATTTCTGATTTTCATCACCCATCTTTTAGAATTACTGCACATTCATGTAGTCACGTCTCACATTCCAGTCCTTTATCCACCCTCCAGTCCCAGTTTTCTAACTACAAATAAAATCTCACCATATCCACTTAAAGACCTAGCTAGTTCCTCAATTGTTTCTCACAGTTCAATGCCCCATTTGTACCATAACAAAAATCCAATCTAGTTTTTCAGTCTTATTTCCTGCCACATGCCTCATACACATGTTTTTCTAGTCAATTTGAATTTTTAAATCATCATCAATATATGCTGAGGCTCTTATGATTGTCTGCTTATACACATACTATTTCGTGTGCCTGACATGCTTTTCCTTGCCTTATTGTCTGGCAAAATTCAACTTAAGCTTTACGACTCAGATCAAATTTCATCTGCCCTATGAAACGTTTATTGCTTTCCTGTAGAGGGGTTAATCTCTGCCTTTTTCTTGTGCTTTCATAGTACTTTGTTCTCCAAACAGAAGTCAGTGGAATCTTTTTAGAACATAACTAAGATTATATCCTATTCCTGTTGAACACCATTCAAAGGCTTGTTATTCTAATTGGAATAACATCTAAACTCTTTACCCTGTTCTATTAACAGATTATTCTTTAGAACTGGGCAGTCGGGCCTCAGTCCTGTACCCCAAACTTCAGCCTACCAATACTACACCCATAATACATTTACTAAAGGAGACATGGGTACTTCCACCACTTAGGAGTCAATGTTCAGTGGGGACATAGCACAACACAGTGGGTGGTGAATCACAGCTCTGCGGGCCTCATCCAGGCTGCCTACTTTTGCAAATAAAGCTTTTGTATTAGTTCATTTTCACACCACTGATAAAGACATACTCGAGACTGGGAAATCTATAAGGAAAAAGAGGTTTAATGAACTCACAGTTCCACGTGGCTGGGGAGGCCTCACAATCGTGGCAGAAAGTGAAAGGCACATCTTACATGACAGCAGGCAAGATAGAATGAGAGCCAAGCGAAATGGGAAACCCTTTATCAAACCATCAGATCAGGCCAGGTACGGTGGTTCATGACTGTAATCCCAGCACTTTGGAAGGCTGAGGTGGGCTGATCACCTGAGATTAGGAGTTCAAGACCAGCCTGGCCAACATAGTGAAACCCTGTCTCTAGTAAAAATACAAAAAACCCAGTAGCCGGACGTGGTGGTGTCAGCCTGTAATCCCAGCTACTCGGGAGGCTGAGGCAGGAGAATCTCTTGAACCTGAGAAGCAAAGGTTGCAGTAGGCCGAGAACATGCCATTGCACACCAGCTTGGGCAGCTGAGCGAGACTCCGTTTCAAAAAAACAAATAAAGAAACAAACCACCAGATCTCATGAGACGTATTCACTATCATGAGAACAGCATCACTGCCCCTATGATTCGATTATTTCCCACTAGATTCCTCCCGCAACATGTGGGAATTATGGGAACTGCAATTCAGGATGAGATTTGGGTGGGGACACAGCCAAACCGTACCAGCTTTATTGAAACACAGCTGAGCTCATTCATTTATATATAGTCTATAGTTGCTCTTGCACCACAATGACAGAGTTGGGTATCTTTTATAAATACAATCACCCAGAAAGCCAAAAATATTTGGCCCATGACAGAAAAATTTGCCAGCTATTGATACAGTTTGTAACTCTAAATATCTGCCCTTGAGACTACCTATATTTAGGCCCAAAGAAACATATTTCAACAACTGTTTACCTTTGTTTTCAAAACAAAGGCTACATTTTGTCCAATTGGTGCAAGAGTTTTCAGTTCATGCCACTACCAATAGCAGAGATTAACACTTCTGTGCTTTCGGTATAAAAAAGATCCATTAATTAACTTGTCATATCCTTGCTCTTAGAGAATATGGATGCAGTAGACACTTACATAATAAAACATAATTTCTCAAAAGTGCTAAGTGCCCATTTTCCTACTTCTTTTCATGTTCTCATTTGTGGTTCCATAAATACTCACAATGCAGCAAATTATATGCAATAGTTGCACTTGACAGCTAAGAAACATTTTGTAGTATTAAAAAATGTATTTTAGTCTTAAATTTAAATATGAATAGGTCTAGATAGAACATGAGAAGCAGGATCCTACAGTGATTCAACATTGACTATCAGAATTGTATTATTAATATATATGTAAAATAGAATACTGATATACATATAAAACTAAAATGAATTTTATATTTATATAAAATATAATGAAAATCTTAAAATAATTTCAGTAGAAATGTATAACTAGTACTCTCCCTTTTATTGTAATTGGCAATTTTGAATTTTAGAAAAATAATGACAGAATATTATATAATTTTAGTTTTTCAACTTTTAAAATTTGCTTTGACACATTTTTATGACACTTAAATTTTACACAATTTGAAAACAATTACATTTTATTTTTGAATTCTTTATATCATTGCTGCCAATAAAATATGATTTATGTGACCATTTTTATTATAGTAGCTGAATTAGTGATTTTGCTAAAATGAAAGCAAGAAAAATAAATTCAAAGGAATAACAATAAAATTGCTTATAAACTGAATTTTTTTATATTATGAACAGAAGATTACTGACTTATTAACAGAATATGAAAAAATAAGCAATGATAACTAAATTCAGTCACCTTTAGTACTTTGCTGACTTTTAGTCATAAAAATCTTATAGTTTAATGAAGATTAAAAAATTTTTTATGATGAGGGTGTATTTGTCAGGGTAGGAAAGAACACATTTCAGTCAACAGTTGGCGAGTTTGATTGATAACTTTAGCTCTTTAGGTGTATGGCTTCTGGTCTACATTTGCAGTCCTACCTCAGGCCCCACTATTAGATGGAGTAATTCTGCCATTAATCATAATACTTTCTTATGAAATTAATAAAGTCTATCTTCCCTAACCAGAATATAGTTGGTATGAGAACAAAGACCATACATATTTTTTAACAGTGTATTCTCAGTGACCAGTACAATATTTGAAACATAGGGAGGATATAATAAATATTTGTTGAGTAAATAGCTATTTATGGCATGAATAATGCATTGTAATTATCTGTGGCCATGAATTTCTTTTTGTTGATAGTAATTTCTTAATGCATAATTCAGTGCTACTGAAAAATATTTATTGAATAAATGAATATATGGTAGGTAGGTAGATAGATAGATAGATAGACAGATAAAGTGATTGAATACATTTAGCCACTCTAAGGAGTTTATTCCCTATTCAATTAACAGAATATTTTAGACCTTGGGTTAATTATTGAAGTTCTCAGTTTCTCCAAGTGCTGAATGTTGGGATCACCTTCTTCCATCACTAAGCATATTCTGGGGTTAATTTGTGGAAACCTGTGAAATTCCTCAACTGATAATCATATTACCTTATTATTGTTGTGTCTCAACCACCGGCTCAGAAAATGTAATTTGCTAAGAACATGTTCAAAGCAGATGGATCTGAAATCTGTGAAGCTTTTCTTATTTTCATGAGCACTTGTAACAAAGGACATGAGCCTCTGTAATCAAACACTGCTACAGAGAAGCTAAGGCTTTGTGACAGCCTCAGCCACCACAACATGGATTCTGCTTATATGAATGTGATGGCTACTGACAGAGCAGAGATTTTAGTCATATACTGAAAAAAAGGACTATTTTATTAACAATTTCTTGGCTTTCTAAGGACTTTCTTTATACATACAGAAACTGAATAACATGGAAATAAAATCTAACACAGTCTCCCATACAGAAGACATCTATTTTGATTTTGTCAGTAATTCCACTCATTTATTATCAGATAAGAATCAAATATTTGTCTTCATGTCCTTCTTCCCTCTTGAGGAAAAGTAATTGCATCAAGAGATTTTACTTTAGCCCATGAACTTAGTGTATAATTCCTTCTTTTAAAAAATGAAACTGGCATTTTATTAATAACAAAGTTGTATATTTGCATTGTAGAGAGTAGACAAATACAAAGGGTAGAAAAGAAAACAATTATATTCTCCCCTTCACTGTTACCTCTTAGTGTGTCATCCCCAATAAATATTCACATGAATATGTATTTTTTCAAAATAAGATAATGCAACGTAGTTTGTAATTTTCTTTTCAGTTAAGATGTCCCTATCTCCATTTTAATGATTTTTTATATAATCTAATAACGATTCTTACTCAAATTTGCCCTGAAATTTCCCCTACTGCTTATTTTCTGTGTCAGGATCCAATGAGGGATCACATGTTGTTTCTAGTTGCTATAACTCTTAACTGTTTTTTACTCTACAATAGTTGCATTTTTCATGATATCGAATTGTTAAACAAACCACATTTATGAAACAAGATGACTATGTGGCCACAAGTATATAGCTCCATCTCATTAAATCTCCAGTGAAATAACAAACAAGTTTTCCCAAATTGAGAGTGGGGACTGTATATGTTCTAGAAAATAATGATGAGATTACTTGACATACTAGAACCAATAAAGAATGTCTTCTAGACCTAGAGCAGATTGAATGAGATTGGAGAAGGACATGTCCACTGAAAGTCTAGAATGTCTAGGAGGCAAGTGGAACGACCCATTTTCACATAATCAACTGGAACAAGACGGGAATACTTCTCAGAATAATAGCAGCACCAAGTAAGGCATCTGTTTCCTCTCTGCAAGCCAATGGCCTTTAGAATGCACCAATCACACTGAAAGACGGAGGACTCACTCTTGCCATGACTGACCACACCAGCCAGAAGGCAAGTCATGTGTCTCTGAGAGGAAAACACTGTAGCTCACAGGCTTTTTCAACAGCCAGGTTGGAGTATGGCTGTGTAAAAATCGACACAGAGCACTCAAATATAGACAAGGACTTAGAAAACAAAGGAACTATGCAAGTCTTTTAAATAATCCAATCAATGAACAATGCCAGAATAATAAAAGATTAAAGCAGGGTGCAGTGGCTCATGCCAGTAATCCCAACACTTCGGGAGGCCGAGGTGGGTGGATCACCTGAGGTCAGGAGTTCGAGACTGGCCTGGCCAATGTGGTGAAATCCCGACTGTACTAAAAATATAAAAATTAGCCATTCATGGTTGTGTAGTCCCAGCTACTCCAAAGGCTGAGGCAGGAGAATTGCTGGAACTCAGGAAGCAGAAGTTGCAGTGAGCTGAGATCGTACCATTGCACTCCAGCCTGGGTAACAGAGTGAGACTCCGTCTCAAAAAAAAAAAAGAAAGAAAGAAAAAGATTAAGAATCAGTATAAAAATAATGAAGAAATTATCAAGGACTAAAATCAGTTAAATACAGCCCAGGCATTCCTAACTGGAAAAGCTGAAATCCAAAATGTTCCAAAATTCTAAACTTTTTGAGTGCCAGCATGGCAATCAAAGGTCATGCTCAAAGTAAATACTGACTGGAGCATTTTGAATTTTGGATTTGTGGATCAGAGATGATCAACTGGTAAGTATAATATAATGCAAATATTCAAAAAAAAATTCAAAATCCTAAACATTTCTGGTCCCAAACATTTCTGATAAGGGATACTGAACCTGTAAAGAAATAAATCTAAACGAATATTTTAAAGCTTTATATTACTGCTTCACATTTTTGATAGCTATTCTCAATTTTTTAACTGCTGTTTTGATCACCTTAAATTAAAAAGAAAAAATTTAAAAATCAGTAAAAATCCTTGATATTGATACAGGAGAGAGGCAGGGAAGTGCTGGGTAGAGAAGGGCAGGGTCCCTGGCGAGGGCCCCACCCTCGGGCCTGTGCCCATGGACCTAAGTGAGGACAGGCACTTCTGTTTCTGTGCCCAAATGTTGCATTTTCCAAGACCACTCTGGCCTGCCACGCCCCCATTCTGTGCCTAAAAAACCCAAGACCCTAGCGGGTACACACACAAGCAGCCGGACCTCAAGAAACACACACAAGCAGAAGAACACAAAGACAGAGGCCAGCAGGCCATTGATGACGGAACAGCTGGAACGAGGCGGACACCGACGGGAATTAGGCCAAGGGCTATGGGAGGAGAGCCCGGGAGCTGAAGGGCCGGACTCCAGGGGAAGACCACCTTCACACTCCATCCCCATCTGCCTCCACATCCACCGGCTGAGAGCCACTTCCACCACTCAATAAAACCTTGTACTCATTTTCCAAGCACATATGTGATCTGATTTTTCCAGTTCACTAGGGCAAGAACCTGGTATACAGAAAGCCCTCTGTCCTTGAGATAAGGCAGAAGGTCTAATTGAGCCGATTAGCACAAGCCCCCTGCGGACGGCAAGACTGAAAGAGCACGCAGTGACACGTGCCCACTGGGGCTTCGGGAGCTGTAAACACTCAACTCTACATGCTGCCGTGGGGTCAGAGCCCTGCAACCCGTCCATCCGCATGCTCCTCCTAGAGGTTTGAGCGTGGGGCTCAGAAGAAACGAGCTATGCTGGCATGGCACGCCCTGGGAGGGGGATAAGGGAAAACTCTTCCCATTCCAGTAATCCAAAAAGACAAAAATAGTGGAGCTTACTCACTTTTATAGACAAATAATGTTACATATTTAAGTATGTGTCTGACAAATCTTTGCAACCACTGTTAAGAATGCTTCTCATGGCATTTCCCAAAATGACTACAACATTTTCCTTCCCACATGCTCTTCTAAAACCTGGAGAGTATTTGTGATCGCCTCGTGAATACAGAGGCAGACCCGACACATGTGGCCTCCAGTGCTTGGTCACAGAAGGCAGTACTGTCCAGTTCTGCCTGCCTCTCTTGAAACATTTATTCTTGGAACCAAGCACTAAGCGGTGAAAAAGCCTAGGCCACATGGAGAGATCACAGGTAGGCGTCCTGGCTGAAAACTTCACTGCTGCTTACTTACCCTCCATGACTTTTCTGACATATGAAGAAGCATCTGAGAACCCTCTAGCCACAACCACTGACTGACTGCAAACTCATGAATACCCAAAGCAAGAAAGGCCTAGATGTCAACACCCAGAAGTGTGAGATATGATGAAAAAAAAAATTGTTTCACTCCACAACGTTTGTGGTAGTTTGTTAAGTAGCAATAGATAACTGGATAATAGTTAACAACAACAACAAAAAGTCTATGCAAAAATATAAGAATGGATAAAAAATAAAACTACAGAAAGCATAAAATATAAATAAAATACCAAATAATAGAGTTGTGACAATGAATGCAAATTATTTAAACACACCTGCCAACTGGAAAAGAGACTCAGATGGAGTGAAAATAGAAAACTACTTACTAGCTAATAATAAACACCCAAAATAAAATTACAAAGAGGCCAAAAATCAAAGAATAAAATATACTATGTGAAGCATTGAAATAAAAAGAAAAATAAACAATAAAATAAGCCTAACCAAAAAGAATATTTAATAAATATAGCAGCAAAAATATGACTAGTAAAACAGAAACTAACAATTACTAAGTTGATCTAAAAAATTCTCTACACCATAGCCCAAAAAGCCCTTTTGTAAGTCTAATAAATAAAAAATAATGAAAAACAAAAATAATATCAAAATAGAATAACATCATTGCTGAATATATAGAGACCATTTTCAAAATTATTATAAACAAGCAGGTAAATATAAACATTTGAATGAAATGAATCATTTGCAACAAATTTCAATATTCCCAATTTATTCAAGGAGTAGAATGCCTGAAGAGAAGAAATGTAAAATATTATGCCAACTTACACAATCTGTTCCATAGCCAGTCTTTTCTTTAAGTTGTGAATTCTTTCAAACCATTATGGAACATACTCTCAATGATAAGGAAAGAAAATGTGCTCAGCAATGCTAAAAAGTGAAAGCTATCTACTTTTGTGCAAAATTGTTATAATTTTCACTCAAAAATTTGACCAAGGTATTGCTTAAAACCAACAGCATTTCCTAAATTTTAATCACAGCAGTAGTTTTTATATAATAATATCTGCATCAAATAAAAATACGCTCCCTGCTAATAAGAATTTGGGAAATTCGCTTTTAAAGGTATTTGTTGCTGCTGCACTATGGAATTTCTGAATCTATAATAAAATTATGAGGATTAAGAATCTCCAAGGGTATAGAAATCAGTGCTTCCAAACCTTCCTTACTGTAAATCCTTTGTATTCACAGAATATTAATGTTCTATAACACAGTGAAATGAATGACCATAGGACAAAATTTAGAAAATGGTGCTATAAATCTATGTTCATTTATCTATGAACATAGATACAAAATATGTCAAAATCAAGGAATTAACATTGATATATTCCTATTCATAACATCAAAACATAATAATATAAATAGGTAGTTCTGTAATATAAATAGTGGTGTTATAAATTGGCCATGCCACTTTAATCCTAGCACTTTAGGAGGCTGAGGCAAGCAGGTTGTCTGAGCTCAGGAGTTCAAGACCAGCCTGCGCAATGTGGCAAAACCCTGTCTCTACTCAAACTACAAAAAATTAGCCAGGCATGGTGGAGCACACCTGTAATCTCTGCTACTTGGGAGGCTAAAGAACAAGAATCACCTGAACCCAGAAGGCAGAGGTTGCAGTGAGCCAAGATCATGCTCTTGCACTCCAGCCTGGACAACAGAATAAGACGGTCTCAAAAAAAAAATTTTTGCAATGCCATTCTTAATGCTAAAACATTAACCCAATACCATCAAAATTATGGAAAAAAGAATATATTTTATCACTAGTATTTTATTCTGATTTAAAGATACAGGTAATGCAATAACATATCAAACATGAATAAGATATGCAAATATTATAAAAGGTGGATAAACTAGTGATAACTGCAGATAATAGGCCTATATACTTCCCTAAAAGCAAGATAATCAACTAAAAAATAGACAATATATTATGTCAACAATGAAGCTCACATGTCATGTGACGAACTATTATGCAGCTTACCGGCAATAATGTTTTTAAAGAATTTTTGGGCACATTCCCATTTAAGTAAAATAAAATTAGTGAATTATACTTGCTGTAAGTTTTTTTTTAAGTACACATTTAGAAAGCACAATAAATAAAATTAAATAGTGATCATCTATAGTTCATGATGTTAGAGGTGATTCTAACTTTATTCTTTCAATTCAAAGATAAATTGGTTTATAGCAGGTATGGAAAATACAGAAAATATAAAAATTGGTTTAATGAAGCATATGCTCTTAGTATAATCAAACTTTTATTTTTCTTATTACTAATACTTTAACTTGGCCCTTTATTCTAATAGTCCAAGAGTCCTCACTTGATGTTCTACTCATCTAACCATATATATATATAACCATATATATAACCATTTATATTTATATATATATAAAATATGGTCTTTTTCAAATCAATGACTTCAATATCATCTGTATATTTGATGGTATCTCCAAATATGTTTAATTACTTATTAAACATCTTAATTTAGTTGTTGTAGAGGAGTCATACAAATAATGAATGTGTAAAACTGAAGTCATTCTTCTTTTAAAAATCAGTCTTTTCTAGAGTTAATGATTTGAGCAAAGAACATTTAATTTACCCAGTCACCCAGATTGGCAGAAAGATGTTGAAGAATTATGTTAGCTAAATGAATGATAGTTTTAGGAAAGAAACGATATTTGAGATGGGTCTTAGAAAAGAACTAAGGTACCACCAGGCATAAAATTAGAACAGTATTTTCTCATGAAAAATTTATTGTCTTATCAAAAGTCAAAGTAAAAGCTGAATAAAGGCATAAAAATAAAACATCTTTAATTTGAGATAAAGACAGACATAACAGCCTTTAGATAAAGACAGATATATGAGCCTTTAGATGGGTTCCTAGTTAGAGAATACTGAACTGATCACCAACGTAATTGAAAAAACTTAAGGCTTGTGCTCTTGAGACATATGCAAAGTGAGTTTCAGTTAATAGTAGCCTAAAAAGATATTGACTCTTGCCTTTTTTGTCAGTGGTCTGAAGACAATTTGCTTCAAACCATGCTTAGAAGTGGTTTGACTGTTCCTAAAATTTCAAAGAAGGTTTACTGGTTAGGTTAATTTCAAGAACATTACACATGAACACTTTGATTCTAAGGTCATAAAATATCCACTTTTATGTTGCATCTTCTTGTATCACATTTAATACAAGTTGAGGTCCTTCTTCAAGACAGCTTTTAAAGAGTTTATATGTATATATATAACCTATTATATGGAAATGTTTAAAAAAACAAAATAATATAAGTAAAACAATATAAATATATATTATATTCATGGGAAAAACATAAAATGAAAATAAAAGATGGCCTTAAAATCAAGGCATTTTCTACAGCACAGAATTCAAATCTATATAAGTCTTCAACAATATAGTTGGCTCTTAATATCCCTGGGTTCTGCAACTGCAGATTCAATCAAACATGACCAGAAAATACTTTAAAAATAAAAAAAAAAAGTAAAAAACAATACAGCATAACCACAATTTGCATAGTGTGTACATTGTGTTAGGTTTATAAGCAATCTAGAGATGATTTAAAGTATGTTGAAGAATATGCATAGGTTATATGAAAATACTAGGCCATTTTATATCAGGGACATGAGCATCCCCAGATTTTAGCATTCACATAAGCTCCTGGAACAAATCCCTCACACATACTGAGAGATGACTGTATATAAAACCTAAAAAGAAAATTGAATGCTAATCTTTATCATAAATATCAGATCTATAATATAATGTCACTCTATCTTCAACATGAAAATGCTTCCATTAAAAAATTCCAAAAATGTAAACACAGTTCCTTGTTCCAAATACTATTATTATTGGAACAATTAATCTCTTTCAGCCTAGCCTCCAGATGCATCATATCTATAAAGCCTGGATAGATTTCATGTCAAGGAGAAAGGAAGCTGGACTTTTAGAAGTAACTGGTATGGATATACTGCTTTCTTCCTGCATTATATGTCACTATAACGTTTATAGTATCAACTTGAGGCTCAAGGCAAATCATTCATATACAATCTACTGTGCTACATTCCTAGGAGCTCAAGTCAAATGGAGCACAATATACTTGGCTCTTCCAGTTCCAGTAACTTATTTCAATGAACAACAATGCCCACAGAGTCTTTGAGTATACAGTGGACATTGTTGTTGATTGAATGTCCACTGTACACTCAAAGCTTAAAATACTCCAAGACATTTCTGGTACATTGGTATCCCTACAATTATGAAAATTGATTCCAGAAGTATAAGGAAGATAACAGAAAATAACATGGTTTATTTTTAAATACAAAAAAAGGACAAAACGTAGGATGCACCTCATATATACATACACATGGTAGCCTTAAAATTAAGGCATTTTCTATAGCACATATTTTAAATTTGTATAAATGAATCTTTTAACAATACAGTCGATCCTTAGTATCCCTGGATTCTGCATCTGCAGATTCAACCAAAAACATGGGCAGTTAAATATAACTGTCCAAACACAGACAACTGTCCAAATATATAGGTTAATTTATATTATATATTTATAAATATTTATTAACATATAATTGTCTAAACATGGACCATTAATATGTATATAAAATATAAAAATCATTTTTATTTGACCAGAAATTTACCAGGTTATCAAATAACATAATGAATAAACCATTAATCATTTAAAAAATCATTACCTGTGGATATATATTCTAGTAAAAGTATAATTAGACAGTTCAGTTTTCAACATATTCCAATTCACTTTTGTGATGTAGATCTTGAATAGTAGACGTAGCTCTTGGCTCTATTTTACCATATTTCATATCTAGCTAGTTAAGAATGTCAGCACAAAAGAATACACTTAAGTAATACATTAATAATAACATTTGGCTTAAAATATATCCAAGTTTTAAGCAGGAGATTATTAATGTATCATGAATTCATACTAATTATTATGGTAGAATGCCTAGAATTTAAAATAGGAGGATAATTTATAATGGTAATATTATTTTAAAAATGAATCTTAATTCACTATCTAATAAGTGCCTTACTATGTAAGTAAGGTTCTTTATCATTGTTACTGTAGCGTATGATTTGAGAATACATTAAAAAGCTATTGCTTTTCTGACATCTAATTTGCATCAGGTTCTTAATTTTGAACTGGGTACAAGTTAGGCACTCAAAAATGAAAGAACCAGTTAAATTACCTTATCAATAACAATACTATTTTACCAAAGAAAAGTAAGGACACTGACATGGATTTTTCACTATCAAACATATCTTATTCTTTAAATTCATGTTTACAAAGCTCCCACTACATACGTTAATAGAGCCAAATAAATAACACAATGCTTATTCCCTCCAATAACCTTCTGAATTTCCAAATGATAGATTCAAAGTGTTTCCAAAGTTTTAACAAGGAAATATTTTTCTTCACATACATCTCTCTTCTTGTTCTTAGGAGTTCTGAGTGTCTTTCACTAATTAAGCTATAATTATTATTGAATGCTACTTATGCTTCAATTGAAATATCTCCTGAATCTGCAGAACCCCTGTCTCCTCTTAAAACAAGAGCTCCTCCCTTTGTACCTAGACTGTCCATGAACCTCCAGGCCTATGCTGCTATCTCCAGTTTCTCCCCATCCATACAACCTATGCTTGAATCATGAAATGTACCTGCTCAAAAGTGGCATGGTTCCCCACAGCTTACAGAAAATTAAAAAATTGAATTCAATGCTTTCCACAATCAGGCCTTAGATTACCTTCTCACTGTGTCTCCTATTGCTACCAACTAAAGCTTTTGTCTCCACCTCACTTCTTAAACTCCATTTCGGGAGCATAGCAGGGCTAATGAAGTCACATTTTTCCTCCACATCTCCAAGAGTAGTTCACACAAAGTAAACAACATGTAATTGGGTGACTGCATACACACACAAAAAAGATTCATTTAGTGTGGAAACAAGATATTCAAATAGAGCATGTCAGTGACCAGCATACCTCCCAAGGAAAATCAAATTGACTATTTAAAAATGCACAGTCAGAGAAGACAAAATGACAAAGAATAAAAAGGAATAAAGCATGCCTACCAGATCTACAAAAACCTCAACAAGGCAAATCTAATAGTTACTGGCCTTAAAGAAGAAAGACAGAGGCAGAGAGAGAGAGAGATCAGGGTAGACAGTTTATTCAAAAGGATAATTGCAGAGAACATCTCAAGCCTAGAAAAAGTTATCACTAAGTACAAGAAGGTTGTACTTAAGTACAAGCAGATTTAACCCAAATAAGACTACCTCAAGACATTTAATAATCAAACTCCCAAAGGTCAAGGATAAAGAAAGAATCCTAATGCAGCAAAAGAAAAGAAACACATGACATACAACAGCACTCCAATACGTTTGGCAACAGACTTCTCAGTGGAAACCTTACAAGACAGGAGAGTGACATACATGTTTAAAGTGTGGAAGGAAAAAAATTTATCCTAGAATAGTATATCTAGAGAAAATATCCTCTGAACATGAAGGAGAAATAAAGACTTTCCCAGACAAACAAAAACTGAGGGATTTCATCAACTCGAGACCTGTCCTATAAGAAATGCTAAAGTGAGTTCTTCAATCCAAAAGAAAATGACATTAACAAGCAATAAGAAAACGTCTGAAAATAAACAATCTAATGATGTATCTTAAAGAAAAAGAAAACAAGAGCAAACCAGGCCAGGTGTGGTGGCTCATGCCTGTAATCCCAGCACCTGAGGTGGGTGGATCACCTGGCGGGTGGAATTCCTGACCTCAGGTCCAGACACTACTGAAAAAAAACATTGGGGAAATTCTCCAGGACATTCATCTGGGCAAAGATTTCTTGAGTAATACCCTAAAAAACACAGGTAACCAAAACAAAAATGAACAAATAGGATTACATCAAATTAAAATGCTTCTACGCAGTAATGGAAATAATCAACAAAGTGAAGAGACAACCCACAGAATAGGAGAAAATATGTGCACACTATCCATCTTACAAGGGATTAGCCAGAAGATATAAGGAGCTCAAAACACTCAATAAGAAAAAATTGAATAATCTGATTGCAAAATGGGAAAAATATCTGAATAGACATTTCTCAAATAAGACATACAAATGACAAACATGTATGTAAAGGTGCTCAATATCATTGATCATCAGAGAAATGCAAATCAAAACTACAATGAGATATCATCTCACTCCAATTAAAATGACTTATATCTAAAAGACAGACAATAACAAATGAGGCTAAGGATATGGAGAAAAAGGTACCCCTGTACACTGTTGATGGGAATGTGAATTATTACAACCTCTATAGAGAAAAGTTTGGAGTTCCCTCAAAAAACTAAAAATAGAACTTCCATATGATCTACTAATCCCCAAAGAAAGCAAAACAGTATATAAAGGAGGTACCTGCATTTCCACGTTTATTGCAGTACTGTTCACAATACCCAAGATTTGAAAGCAATCTAAGTGTCCATCATCAGATGAATGAATAAAGAAAATATAGCATGTGGACACACTTAAATTCTAAGAGCAATATTTTGACAAAGGAATTGAACTATATCAGTGAGTTTTCATGGAAAATAAGCCAAATATGGGATGTTTACGTTAAATAAAGCATGTTTTTTAAACAGGATTTAAATGTTTCCTCTGTAGACTATAGTACAAAGACCTGTTTTCATATTCTATTTTCATGAATAACGCCATGAAGGCAAAACTACAACAAAGGTTAAGTCCAGTTGGTAACTAGTTCTCTAAGGATGGCAGTTTTGTTTGCCAGAAGAAAATGCACATAAAAACAGATCCCTGAAAGGTTTTCTAAGCTTATCTGAGGAAAAAGGCAGCCATCCAACATCTTTAGCATAGAAATAAGTAAGAGTTTACACCAGCAAGAAAATCAGCCAAACTACTTTCTCTAAATCATAGGTAAACATCACAGAAGGAGAAAAAGATGTTTGAAAAATAACCAACCAAACCAGAGTTATCTGCTGCCCTTAGAAGCACATCATGGGTAGAAAGCAGAGAGAACCAGATCAAGATTGCAGGGCAGATTTAAATGTAGTGTCTTTGTGGATAAGCAAAGGAAAAACTACAGAAGCCATTTTCTTTTCATTATACATATAAATCATAGGAAAATGTGTTATAGCGAAGTTTTGGTTGATGATCTGATGCTTCAGCTATCTTCTGAGGGATATTCAGTTTTAGACTGATGACAGTCATCTATCTGATCTATTAACTTGCCTCCAGTTTGCTTTATACTAGTTTCCCCCTGTTTACTATTTGTTTTACTTTTCCTTCCTCTTGGTATTTTTTATAATCATCATGTTAAGATTAAATAACAGAGCAAAAATCTTTCCTTCAAAAGCAACAGAAAACTGAAATGTATCGCTGTCCATTTGTATGAGCAATTTTTCCGGATGTAATAGAAAGTGATTCATTTACTTGCTCCTTTCTGCATCACTTCTTTTTCCATCGATGGCAGATAACTAGATATAGACACATCCTTTTTCTACTCTTCATTTCTCCTTAGGAGATACCTACTGAGTAATGATATAGTGGCAGTTGTTTCTGTTTTTCATCATTTAAGATGTAACTATACAGAGATCTGGGCAATCGGAATAGGAGGAAGTCCAATTTTAGTCCTGAAAAATTGTAATAGATGAAATCTACTGTGGGAGTGGTGGGAATTACACTATCATGAACAGACTTACTATTGGCAAAACTACTGGGGCTAGAACAGGCTTTCTCTCCAACCCCCCACACATACAGAAAGTAAATGGAAAATATAAATAGCATGGACTCTATTTATACTACTGCAGAATAAGGAGGGAAATCATGAAAACTGAGAGGCAGAGCTCACTGCCGTGATAAAGCCTTACAGAAGGATGCAAGTAAATATGGTCTTTGTGAAAGAAGAACAGAAAAGCACGAAGCAGGAAAAGGCAATGTATAAAGGCATTATAATATGCAGAGATAGAAGAGGGAGAGGAGATGGAATTTCAGGACACAAAATTACCATTCTCATTGACGAATATTAACTCTTGGGGAAAATTGAATCACTGACTTACAGGACCTTAAAAATCTTTCCAAGAAGTTATTAAAAATCAAGAACAATTGATTTGTAAACAATAAAACAGAAGAGGATAAATAAACAAAGGATGGAAGGCAAATATCACTCTCAGAATTATAGGATTAATAAAGAATCATCAAGAACAAAAGCAGTAATTAATAGCCCAGTGAAAGGAATATTTCTTAAATAATACAAAACATTTAATACTGGGCCCTGTAAGCTCTAAACAAATTTAATGATAGCACCTCCCAAAATGCTACCAGCACTGTCAACCAAGTAATACAGGATAAGGGAGTGACATGTGCTGAGTTTTAAGGAAAGACTTTTGCAACTCATTAATGTTCCCACAGCCAAGTTGCTTTAACATGTGAGGAAAACAGAAAGACTATTTTATGTAAGAAAGGCCTGGCAGCATATTATTCATTTATGCTTTTGTAAAAATTACTTGAAGCCTCACTCAAATGATAGAAAAAGAAAAACAAACAAGGTAGAGAATAGAGAAATAGAAGTTGTAAATTGAGGTCTCAAAATCAAATGTCTTACTGGAGGAGGGCTAGTAATATAAACATGTAAATTGGCTGATGAATGGCAACAAAAAGTGGTGATATTTGTGGCAAACTGAAGAGTGCATGTCCCACCTAAAGGCATTGAAATGTAAATGCTGAAAATATATCTGTTGCCTCTACTCAGCCAGAGGAGCAACATATTTTGGCCTCTGATATGAAAACACACCTGAGTTTTCCTTATTGGTATCCTGAGCTCAGCAGGGACTTTAAGATCATGGGCAGGTTGGGCACAGTGGCTCACACTTATAATCCCTGCACTTTCGGGGAGGCCGAGGCAGGCAGGCACTTGAGGTTAGGAATTCGAGATCAGCCTGGCCAACATAGTGAAATGCTATCTCTACTAAAAATACACACATACACAAAAATCAGCCGGGTGTGGTGGCACATACCTGTAGACCCAGGTACTCAGCAGGCTGAGGCAGGAGAATCACTAAAATCTGGAAGGGAGACGTTGCAGTGAGCTGAGATTGTGCCACTGCACTCCAGTCTGGGTGACAGAGCAAAGTTCCATTTCAAAAAAATTAATAAATAAAAATAAATTTAAAAAAGACCATAGGTAGCACATTGTTGCAGTCGTTTCCGAGTCTATCTCTCCCCATGCACACCTATTCCAACAGGCAGCAGGCAGCTGGTCACAGCCTTTACCATATGATTCCTATGGAATTTAGGAGCACATTTGATGATGGATTAAAGTAATCACAAGATTTGTTCTATTCCAGTGGTGCCAGCTAATAAAGCCCAACATTTATGTATAACTGGGACATTGTGCCAATAAAGTTAAATTTATCCAACAAAACATATTTCCCTTTTTAAAGCTGTATAGAAAGCAATTATTGCCAATTTCATTGCGAGGAAATTTTTCAATACATGTAAGATCAATAACTCATTTGTTCCTTAAACCTTTTATTAATTGACTAAGTCTTTCATTCTAATTGGGTAAAAGCAATAACAATCAAACGGAAGATCTCTCTGTCACGTAATTTTTATATCAAAGGCCTCTGATTATACTTGCATTAACATGTTTAAAACTCTGTATTTATAGTTGAACGTGAACTGTGCAAAACAAATAGAAAAAGAAAAGACCAAGGCTTGATCTGAGGAGGATGGGAATGAGGGATTCCCTGGAGCTAAGGAAAGATCTTGATGACAGCTTTTTCCAATGGGGGAATAATATTTGTATTATTCTAATTCTCTCCCTCTCTTTCTGCCTCTCCCAACAAAAGTCGGAGACGGTTCTGCCAAGAAGGAAGAGCTATCTTTTTTTTTTTTTTTTTGAGACAGGGTCTTGCTCTGTCACCCAGGTGGCAGTGGAGTACACTGGTATGTTCATGCTTATGGCAGCTTCAACCTCCTGGGCTCAAGAATTCCCATCACCTCAGCCTGCCAAGCAGGTGAGACTACAGGTGTCCACCACCATACCTGGCAATTAAAAAAAAATTTTTTTTTTGCAGAGGTGGAGTGTCACTCTGTTGCCTAAGCTGGTCTCAAACTTCTCGACTCAAACAATCCTCCTGCACTTGCCTCCCAAAGTTCTAGAATTATAGGCATGAGCCACCATGCCCAGCAGGGCTATTCTTTATGAGTTCCAGGTTTACGCATTTTTTCCTGGGGAAAAAAATATCTTATTTTTTCACACAACTTCCTACCTGTGGAGTATTCTTTTGAACCATGACTCTCAGATATTGACACCTGGAAAAATACAATTATTGATTAAACAAGTTTTGAATTCCCAAGATGTGGCAGGTGTCATGTTACACACTGAAAACACAACTGTAAACAAGATAGATTTAGTCTACAGCTTCAAAAAATATTGAAGTAAAAGGAGTACTTCTAAACACATTTTATGAGGCCAACATCATCCTGATATAAAAGCTAGAAAACAAGACAAGAAAAGAAAGTTACACACCAATATCTCTGATGAACATAGATGCAAGAAATCTTCAACAAAATATCACCAAACCAAATCCAACAGCACATTAAAAAGATCATTCACCATGATCAAGAGCAATTTATCCCAGGAATGTGAACACAGTTCCATATAACATGATCCACCGTGAAATGAAGGATAAAAAACATATGATCATCTCAATAGATGCTGAAAAAGTATTTGAAAAAATTCAGCTTCTCTTAGAATAACAATTCTTAATAAATTAGATATAGAGAGAATGTCTCAAAACAAAAAAGGCTGCATATGGCAAGCCCACAGCTAACATTATACTCAGCAGGAAGAAGTTGAAAGTTTTTCTTCTGAGATCAGGAACAAGACAATGATGCCCACTCTCCTCAGTTCTATTCAACAAAGTACTGGAAGTCCTAGGCAGAGCAATTACGCAAGGAAAAGAAAAGACATTAAAAATGGAAACGAAAAAGTTAAATCATCCCTGTTTGCAGATGACACATTCTTAAATATTAAAAACTCCATAGACTTCACCAAAAACCTGTTGGAACTAATAATTTGGTATAATTGCAGGATACAAAATCAATATACGAAAATCAGTAGCGTTTCTATATGCTAACTATGAACTGTATGAAAAAGAAATCAAGAAAGCAATTCCACTTACAATAGCTACAAAAAAACCCATAAAATACAGCTACGTGCTGCACAATGACATTTTGGTCAATGGCAGAAAACATATAAGACAGTGGCCCTATAAGATTATAATCAAGCTGATAAATTCCTATCATCTTGTGATATAACATCACAGCACAATGCATTACTCAAGTGTTTGTGGTGATTCTGGTGTCAACAAACCTACTGTGCTGCCAGTCATCTAAAAATATAACACATACAATTTACATGGTATATAATACTTGATAATAATAAAAACACCTGTTATTTGGCTTATGGGTTTACTATTTATGCAACTGGCTTATGGATTTACTATACTATACATTTTATTATTTTTTCTCTAAAAGACAAATAGGTTTAATAAGTGCAGATACATTTCATTTATGTTACAAAATAAAGAATAGTTGTAGACCACCAATGCCACCACCCAAATATAACCACTATTTAAGTTTTACTTTTTCTAAAGAAATACAGCATAATTTGTGCACATGAGAGATGCTGTTATCTCTACCCTGAAATTCCTTCCCTAACACCATCCCCAGAGTTAATTTTATTCCTCTGTGTCAATTCTTCTCAACCATGTTAAAATTTTCCTCAAAATGTTTGTCATCCTAGACAATATATAAGACATACTTTGTTTCTTGTAAAATTAACAATGGAAATACTGAAAGACAAACACATTAAAATACCCACTTGTAATGAATGAGGAAATTTTGCTTCATTTATCTAGATCTTTTAAGCACTTTTTGTCTCTTTTTTGATGTTGTTTATTATACTTTAAGTTCCGAGATACATATGCAGAACATGCAGGTTTGTTACATAGGTATACATGTGCCATGGTGGTTTGCTGTACCCATCATCCCGTCATCTACATTAGGTATTTCTACTAATGCTCTCCTTCCCCTAACCCCTACCCCCCGACAGTTCCTGGTGTGTGATGTTCTCCTCCCTGTGTCCATGTGTTCTCATTATTCAACTCCCACTTATGAGTTTGGTTTTCTGTTTTTGTGTTAGTTTGCTGAGAATGATGGTTTCCAGCTTCATCCATGTCCCTGCAAAGGGCATGAACTCATCCTTTTTTATGGCTGTATAGTATTAATGGTGTATGTGTGCTACATTTTCTTTATCCAGTCTATCATTGATGGGCATTTGGGTTGGTTCCAAATCTGCTATTGTGAACAGTTCTGTGATAAACATGAGTGTGCATGTGTCTTTATAGGGAATAATTTATAATCCTTTGGGTATATACCCAGTAATGGGATTACTGGGTCAAGTGGTATTTCTGGTTCTAGATCCTTGAGGAATCACCACACTGTCTTCCACAATGGTTGAACTTAACTACATAGGCCTGTGCCACTAAACAGACACATAAATCAATGGAACAAAATACAGAGCCCAGAAATAAAGCCACATATTTACAGTCAATTTATGACAAAGATGTCAGTAACACACAATGGGGAAAGAACCGTCTCTTCATAAACAGTGTTGGAACAAGTGGATATCTACATGCAGAAAAATAAAATTAGATTCTTATCTCACACCATATACAAAAATCAGCTCAAAATGGAAGACTTAATCTAATAAATCTTAAATAAATATTTAAATGTATAAGTTGTAAACCACTAGAAGAAAACATAAAAAAAGCTCTGTGACATTGCGCTAGGCAATAGCATTTTGGATATAAACCCAAAAGCACAGGCAACAAAAGCAAAAGTAGACAGATGGAATTATATCAAACTAAAAAGCTTCTGCACGGTAAGGGAACAATTAACATGGTGAAGAGACAGTCTGTGAAATGGGAGAGGATATTAGTAAACAATGCATTTGATAAGGGGTTAATATCTAAGACATACAAGAAACTCAGATACCCCAATAGTAACAAAACAACACAATTCTTAAAAATGGGTAAAGGATAGGAATAGTTATCTCTCAAGTGAGAGATACAGATGGCTAAAGGTATATGAAATAGGTTCAGCATCACTTATCATCAGGAAAATGTAAAATAAAATCGCAGTGACATATCACCTTATACCTGTTAAAATGGTGATCAAAAAGATGAACGATAATAAATGTTGGCAGAGATGTACAAAACAGAAAACTCTTACGCTGTGTTGAAGGGAATGTAAATGAATACAGCTTTTACGGAAGACAATATGAAGGGTCCTCAAAAAATTAAAAATAGAACTATCACGTGACCCAGCAATCCCACTACTGGGTCTGTATCCAAAGGAAATTAAATCAGTATGTGAAAGAGACATCTGCTCTCCCATATTTACTGCAGCATTGTTCACAATAATCAAAATATGAAATCTACCTAAGTACCCATGAACAAATGAATGGATTTTTAAAATGTGGTGTATATACGCAATGGAGTATTAAGCCTCAAAAATGAAGGAAATCTTGTGTTAGCAATGACATGGATGAACCTGGAGGACATTTATACCAAGTGAAATAAGTGAGGTTTGGAAAAACAAATACTGCATGGCCTCATTCATATGGGAATCTTAAAAAATAAAACTCATAGAGGTTGGGAGCATAATAATGGTGGTTTCCAGGGGTAGGGGGTGGGGGCTTGGAAGATTTTGGTCAAAGGACTCAAAATTTCAATTCAATAGAAAAAATAGATTCAAGAAATATATTGGCCAATATGGCTATAGTTTATAACAATATATTGTATTGTTGAAAATTTCAAGATTTTAAAGAATTCTCATCACAAAAATAAGTATGTGAGGATGTGAATATTAATTAGCTTGATTTAATCATTCCACAATGTATACATATTTCAAAACACCACGATGTACACTATAAAAACATACAATTTTATTTGTCAACTAAAAACAAGTAAAACAATACAAAAAAGAAAAAACTTAGAGTCTAAAGAATGATAAATAAAAGACTAATAAGAGTGATTATAATACTATGAATATGGGCAGTCTGTACTGTAATGCAGGATGCTACAGGACTCTTATGAAGACGTCAAGCCCAATGAAGCAGGTATGAGGGGAGGCTTCTCATCCAACTGCACTATGGAGGATGAACAGAGGGGTAGGATTTGGGGCTGCAGAGTGATGGAAGTTCATAAAGACCCAGCACTTGGAGACAACATGACACAGCTAGAGTGTGAAAAGCCAGACGAATAGTGAGCCATGACGTTGGAAACTCTACTGAAGTATATTAAGAACTCAAACTTCATTCTCTCAGATTAAATGGGGAAAGCTATCAAAGAGTTTTAAACAAGGACATGACATGATCACATTCACTTTTCAGAAAGAGTTCTACAGTCATGATGTGGAGAAAGAAGTGGCAAGGCTGAAGTCTGAGGAACGTGGTGGCTAGAATCTGGGTAAGAGGTCCTGTGGACAATGGGAAGTAGCAGTGAGAACAGTGGAGGATATAGAAATGGTCAGGAAGAAAACCCAACAGACTTGGCAGTTCTTCAGATAGTGTGGGATTTAGGTTGCAGTCAGAGCTATCTCTGTCCTCCTGTTCCTCAGAGCTGAACTCTTTGCTGATAGTCTCCCAGGGAGCCCTTAGGTACTTAATTTAAGTGGCCAGTTTTATTTTCACCATCAGTCTCTTCCCCAGAGACACACAGGATCTCTGCCACTGGCTCCTGTCTTACCATGCTCTCTTTTTTGTTAAATTCTCTCTTCCTTAGAACCAACTTAGTGCCCTTCAAAAGTTCATGTTTAAAATTTATGCTTTTTCTACAGAATAAAATACAATTTACTCTAAACTTTCAGATAGTCATGGAAAAAGAGAGTTTACACATTTTCTTTCCCAGAGGAAATCATATTAAAGACAAAAAAGTTATTCACTGATCTATTCAATAAATATTTATGTATGTATTTACTTTATTTATTTATCTATCTATCTTTAGAGACAGAGTCTCACTCCACTCTGTTGCCAACTGGTCTTGAACTCTGAACCTCAAGTGATCCTCCTGCCTCAGTCTCCCAAAATGCTGGGATTACAGGTATGAGCTACCATGCCCAGACTCAGTAAGTATTTATTAAGAGACTTTTATGTGTCAGGTACCATCCATGATACTGGGGCACAGCAGTGAACGAAACACACAGAGTCTGTGTCCATTGAGCTCATTCTTCAGGGAAGAAACAGACTCTGTATATGCATACATATTATACATACATACAGACCACATATATACACATATAGATAGATATGTCAACATATATTAAGTCTGATGGTAATAAGAGGGAAGGCATTGTTACAGTGTGCCAGGGAAAAAGCCTCATTATGAAGATGACCTTTGAGCAAGGACCTAAAGAACATAACAGAGGAAACACAGATATCTGGGAGAAAAGTAGTCTGGAAGTAGGATCAATAAGTGGTGCCTTGACTGGAACAGGTGACACATGGCCAGTAGGCCATAATAGCTGGAGCAGAGTGAGTAAGAGGAAGAATCTGGGAGATGCATTTATGAATCACTGGGCAAGGATAGGGTGGAAGGGAAGAAGATCATACAGACTTGCCTCTTCTTTTCATGGACTTGGGAAGCCATCAGAGTGTTTGTGCAGAGACTTGATAGCATTGGACTTGAGTACTAACAGGCTCATTTTGGTTTCTACTTAGAGAAAAGATTGCAGGAGCGCAAGGTAGAAGCAAAAAGACCACTTAGCAAGCTTTTGCAATAATCCAGGAGAAGAGGGTGACTTGGGCTGAAGTTATGCAGTGGAGCTGGTAAGCAGTTGTCACGTTTTGGTTATGTGTTGATTAAATGTTGACAGATTTTGCGGAAAGAACCAGGGTGGATGCAGGCGATGTTAAGAACGATTCCCAGGTTTGGTGCTGCAGTTTGCTTAGACAAGTCTTTTAGATAAGTCTGCTGGGGCCATCCTCAATTCCTCCAAATATGCTTTCTCACCCTTTGACTGCTGGCTCTCCTGCTAGCCATTTTCTCCTTTTAAGATGAGGACATTTAATTATCACTCTCTTGATTCTCTACCCCATCTTCTTCATTCTCAAGTACATTAATTCAGATTTTTTTTTATGGTTTGTTTTATACATGATTTACTATTTTGCCTCCTTCTTCTACAAATCAACCATCTACTTTCAAAATGTGTGGGAAAACCAAGCTATTTTTAAAAGTGTTGTGAGTGATTACAACCTAAAAGGATAAACATTGGTGTTTGGTCTACAAGGCCTCTCCTCCTCTTTCCAGAACTCATTGTCAATGTAGACAGCAGAATGGGGATTGGGATTAGCTGGGCTCCAGAAGAGTTCATCATGTTCTGTGGGAATCATCTAATTTACCTATATTTTTGAAAAGTACACTTATTAGATTTGTCATATTGTGCCACTGAATTAAAGACCAAATAACATTTGCCTCTCAGCAGAAAACAATGGAGACCCAGCATCAGTAGGCAACCCAGGGGAAGCCCCTAGGCAACCAAGACCACAGAGGATGTCCTCCAGCTTGGAGGCAATGACCCATTCCTTTGCATGAGGGATGTTGGGATGTTCTAATAAATGTATTCTGCCTGAAACCTTCTTCTCACATTCAAGGAGCATTAGAAACATTTTAAAGAGAAGACTGAAATAGAAGGAGGCAAAATAGTAAATCATGTATAAAACAAACCATAAAAAAAAATCTGAATTAATGTACTTGAGAATGAAGAAGTCCTCTGCTTCTAGTTAGCCAAAGTGAGATGATTGCTCTTCTCGGCCATTCATGCAGCCAAAGCATAATCCTTAAACCAAGTAAAAGAGAGAATTTTGTCATCTTGCCTTCTGGCACAGATTCCTTGAAACTCCAGTAGAAACTTCAAGTAAAGAAATAACACTCTGGTTACAGAATGTAGGCATCAACTAGTGAGAAAGAAATGCTGTAGGATGCCAATAAATGTTCAAGACATTTAACATTTTCCTTTGCCTTTACTCTGGCTGTGATGTTTTGGTCATCACCACTGAACATTCTTCGACATCCCCACTGGCTCTGTTCAAAATACCCCCAATGATATTTTCTACCATTTCCAGAATCTTTCACTTAATGCAATTTTTCATCCCTGCACTTAAAAACAAACAAACAAACAAAACTGTGGCCCGATTATCAATTTGAATAGATACTCATCCTCTGACATCTTATGATTTTAAGATTCTCATTAGTTATATAATTATCTTGTGTATTTTAATTTATTTACATTACTATGATACGTGTTTTTTAACTATAAACTCTTTATATCCAGGGATAATACCTGATTGCTAAAATGCACCAAAACTTTTAGGTAGTGTTATGCAGACATCTATATTAACTGAGAACATTAATGGTAAAAATTATAAAAGCAAAAGTGGAATGAGTTTTCAAGTATAAAATTATAATGTTTCAGATTTAGTTTCTATAAATGGAATCATACAAATAGAGCAATATTTTGTTTCAACTTAAATCTCTTAAGTAACAATTTTTAAAATTAGCTTTAATTATTTAACCAGTCAAAACAAACAGAGAAGCCAAAAATTCCTTATCAGGATGTTATGAATTTACTCATTCTGACATTACTATAAAGGAACTATATTTAAAATTACCTCCAAGAAATGTATGATACAATTTCAAAATAGAAAACTAAAAAAAAACTAAAGACCACAACATTTTGTCAACAGCACTCCCAAGAGGTCCTGCTATAGATAACTGTGAATTATCATGAAATTCTATTATCTCAATTATCTCATAGAAGGGGCTTAATGAAAAAAAAAATACAGTGTACTTTAGTTCAGTTGGAATTTGACAAGCTCTCCAACACAGTTATTCCTTAGCATTATAAAAACTCTAAGCCATGTCTTCTCTTGTGAGCTTGTATTCATTATAGAAGAGAAAGTAGTGATAACAGATAACATAGAACTGGCATTTTCCAAATGACTTTAATCCATCTTCCCAAATACTAGTTCTCATTAATTTCAATAACCGGAGTCACAACCAGAAAGTCAACAATGGCAACAAACGTGAATAAACAGTGACTTAAATGATGTGTTCTGAACCCTGTAGAATGCAAAACTGAGAGAAAGAAAAAAATTAAAACAGGGCCAACATACAATATGAAAATAGATGCATACATTCCTGTGGTGCCTTGAATAAGTAAAACATTCCAAGTTCAAATTAATGGGTCCTCTCTAAAGAGCGCTTCAGTTACTCATTCAATAATTTGAATGAACCAATTTTTCTATACAATCACTTGCTTTGGTTCTTTCATCCAGCTTCCACAACCATCCATCTAACAAAGCCAAGAAATGTGGAATGTTCCTTGATATCTTTCTGTCTCTCCATTTCATACCTAATTCATCAGCACATTTTGTGTGCTCTACCTTCAAATATTTCACAGCTACTTATCACAACCATCACGCTGTCACCTTGGCCCAAGCTTCCATTATCTTTTATCTGGATGGCTGCAAAAGCTTCACGGTCTCTGTGTTCCATCCTTGTTTTCCTTGAGCCTATTCTCAACTCTGTACCCTTTTAAGATCTGAGGACTGAACTCTAAATGTTTTTTTCCTCTTGCTCAAATTTCTTTCTAAGGGGGCTGGGGAATTATGCCTTACAAACCATACTATCTCATTAAGTGTCAGGTTTTTTAAATTAACCCAGTATAACATGGCTTACTTTCCAACCTGACTCTGGTATAGCATTACATGATAGATAGTAGACCCCCTTACCTTAAGCATTCCTTTCTACTGATGCCTCAAGTCTTTAGACAAAGCTTAACCCTTTCAACCAATTGCCAACAAAAGAATCCCTAAAACCCACTGACAACTTGTAAGCCCCCTGCTTCAAGACGCCTCACCTTTTGAGGCTGAACCAATGTAAACCTTTCATGTACTGATTTATGATTTTACCTGCATTTGCAATCTCCCTGGAATGTATAAAACTAAACTGTAAGCCAACTGCCGTGGGCACACATTCTCGGGACTTCTTAAAACTGTTTCCACAGGTCACGGTTACTCATTTTGTCTCAGAATAAACCTCTTTAAATATTTTGGCAGAATTTGGATTTTTCATCATTAAATCTAAGGCAATTTGTCATTTATGTCTTCAAAATTATGAAATTGAAGAAATAGTGTCCTATTTTACTTAAAGTAAAAGCCAAAATCTCTATGTCCTTGAAGGCTCTGTAAGATTTGTGTCTCTGTCTGAGTTCATCTCACAATTCTCTACTTTTCTCTCTTGTAACTGGCCTTTTTTTTTTTCCACATAAATTGCATCTCATCTTGAAGTCTTTGCTCAAGGCACCTCTCATCCTGGAATGTGCTTTTCTTATATTCAGGAGGTAAAGTCCCTCATAACTGCTAAATGTTTACTTAATATTATCTTCCTCCTGAGGCTCACCATATTTAAAATGGAACTTCCCACACATTTCCTAACCTTTAACTCTGTTTTTCTTTTGCATTCATGATTTTTAACATACTGTATTGTAATAATTCTTGCCCTACTAGAATATAAACTCCATTTTGGTAAGATGCTTTGGTTTATTTTGGTTCACAGACATAATCCCAGCACAAAAAAGAAAAAAAAAATACTAGTTACTGGTAAATATTTGTTCAAAAAAATTCAATGAATAAAGGAATAAATTATTTTTCTTTATTTCATTTAGCTTTGTTACTAAGAAGACATTTTTCATGCCATACTTTCCTTGCCTTTTACAACAGAGATTCAAGGAGGAAACTTGTGTGACCTACTAATTAAAATTATTACTGTTATCTGCTAATCATTTCAGGATTTGGCATAAAATTAAGGTCAGTTCTGGCACTGAGAAATAATTATTATTATAATAATAATACAAATTACACATTGTCAAATGAAGCAAGTTGTTGAAGCAATTACAGAAAGAGAATAAAAATCCAGCAACGGGAAGACTTTAAAGAGGTATTTCCAGACAACTTATGATCAGCACAAGCAAAATGCATTGATGGAGCAGAGCCTCCTTGCCCAGGTGTGAATTTTCTCATTAGCATGGTAGATGGAGTGATTTGTTAAGTGAAATAATTGTGATACTCTTTATTACAAAAAGCAAAACTGTCAGAAATGGCTTCCAAAACCCTTATTAATACTGATTTTCAATGCCTCCTACCATCACAAGTTCTGGTCTTTATTCTTTAAGTAAAAAGTTCCCTCAAAACTCTCAACAGTTATTGTTTGACTGTACCTGAAATTATCTTAGGAAATACCATGATCAAATTTGAAACAAAGCAAAGTTAAACAAGGGAAATTAATAACTAGTATGATTGATCTTAACATTTACCACTTTCCTCTGCCCCCTTTGTGTGATACAGCCTCTACATACTTTTCTGATCAGTAAAATTCACTTCTACTTAGATTAAAGCTAAGTTTTTCTCTTTCTCTTTCCATTTTTCTTCCCCCACTTCCTATGCGTGTGCATTGGTTGGGGAGAGGCAGGAAGGAAGAGCTGAGCTACAAAATTATTCAGCTCCAGGTACGTGCTAGGCATTGTTTAAATAGGCTACTGCTTTTAAAACCCATGTAGGGATTAATTAACAGAAGGACACTAGCTACCAAGTTATGCTAAATGACAAGTCTTGATTAAAGGCTAAAAACAATGTTTACTTCAAACCTAACTTCCTGGTCTATAGTTACTCTCAATTTTAAATGCAATTTTCTAGTTAATTTCAACTCCAATTACATATATAGTCTTAGAGTTAAGAAGTGCTTTAGACCTTATTTTATCAAAGCCTTTCATTTTCCAAATGAGAATTTAAGTTATTTTCTCAAGAAAATTTTTAAAAAACAACAAAAAACTCTGATTTTTAAATCTCAGAATCTGAAGATCACATATGCTAGAATGGCTATGTAGTAGATAAAGAATTACTTTTTTCTTTCCTCTTATCTGTACTTCAGGCCCAAGTAATCTACCCAACTTAGAAGGGAAATACCATTTGACCCAGCAATCCCATTACTGGGTATATGCCCAAAGAATTATAAATCATTCTATTGTAAAGACACACATGCACATGTATGTTTATTGCAGCACTGTTCACAGTAGCAAAGACTTGGAACCAACCCAAATGCCCATCAATGATAGAACGGATAAAGAAAATGTGACACATATATACCATGGAATACTATGCAGCCATAAAAAAGGATGAGTTCATGTCCTTTGCAGGGACATGGATGAAACTGGAAACCATCATTCTCAGCAAACTAACCCAAAAACAGAAAACCAAACATTGCATGTACTTACTCATAAGTGGGAGCTGAATAATGAGAACACATGGACACAGGGAAGAGAACATCACACACCTGGGCCTGTCAGGGGGTGGGGGACTAGGGGAGTGATAGCATTAGGAGAAATTCCTAATGCAGATTATGGGGTCATGGACGCAGCCAACCACCATGGCACATGTACACCTATGTAACAAACCTGCATGTTCTGCACATGTATCCCAGAACTTAAAGTACAATTTAAAAAAAAAAAAAAAGGGAAAGATATTCATTTTGCTTAATGTGTGATGGAATTTCAACATGTACAATCACAACTTCTTTGAAGATGGGCTGGCAACACATAGAATTGTGCAATAGGCTTTCAAAACTTTCCAGGGATCCAGAGAGTGAGTAAAGGCAATTGAGACAGGAGGTGGTCTGATGATGTGGAGTGAATTGAGAATCATAGCACTCCCCAAAAACTGCTCAGCTGATCTTTCTGTATTACCTGGAAGCTCTTCTGTGAGCCTGACTTGTAGCATGTGAAGCCAAGAAGCCTGTCATTAGGAAGAAAATCTGTCATTTGTCAGGAGGAATACAGATCCAAAAATAATCCTGCCATAATTTAGTTCATTCGATTAGTTGGGTTTGGGAAATAGGGCTCAGGGCTGATAGAAGTTGATAGGGTTGGTGTTAGAAAAGGTCATTGTGCAATTTGCAAAATTATATACTGTGATGTTCCCTAAAGTGTAAAGATCTATGCAAGCTGAAGCAGCAGGCAGACTGAAGTAAAGTAAGTGAAGCATCAAGGAAGAAGAAAAGAGAAGAACTGCTGCTATTTAAGGGTTTCCTAGCAATGAGACCTAGGGCAAGATTCCTCATGTCTCCCTTTCCCGGAAATAGCAAAAAAAGGCAGACTGTAATTCTTAACATTGAGCCTAGCATAGAGCAGGTAGTATGCAAAAATGTATTAGACATTGTCCTTTTAGGTTTTTTTTTTTTTTTTTTTGAGATGGAGTCTTGCTCTATCACGCAGGCTGGAGTACACAGGCATGATTTCGGCTCACTGCAACCTCCGCCTCCAGGATTCAAGCAATTCTCTGCCTCAGCCTCCCAAGTAGCTGGGACTACAGGTGCCCACCACCATGCCTGCATATTTTTTTTTAATTTATTTTTAGTACAGACAGGGTTTCACCATCTTGGCCAGGCTGGTCTTGAACTCCTGACCTTGTGATCCAAAGTGCTGGGATTACCAGCGTGAGCCACCGCACCCAGCCTGTCCTTTTAGTTTTACCACCTCTGTGCTTTCTGTGTCAGATACCACACTTTTTGTATATCAACTGATTTAATGCTCACAACCACCATCTTACAGGTAGGAAATGTAAATTCCAGAAATAAGTATGGAAGCTGATATATATGAAGATGTTTGTCTGATTTTAAAGCTCATTGCTTTTCTACTTCTCTATATGTATGTAACAATAATTTTGAGAATGATTTATGCTGGCCACTTACTTTGTATCAGTTCTGTCATTTAGTATTCATATCTAACCCATGAATTTAAAATTATTATCTTATGTAATAGGAACTACAACCAGAAAGGTTAAGTGCGGAAATCATACTTTTTAGTAAGTGGGCTAGTTTTCTGTTCCTGTTTGGGTAGTTTCTCTATGATATACAATTGAGAAAAAGGTACTCAATTGTCAATCTGCAATTAGTCAGAGGCTAAGGTGCTCCTGATGTTTTGTCGCTGTAGAAATGCTATATTTTATTGAACATCACTTTAAAAACAGTAACTGCCAAGTTGGGAAAAGTAATAAAAATGGTAAATGTGATAATCAGAGAGAATTATTTATTTTTATATTCATGAAAATGAATCTTAAAGTGTGGAACACATCACATGTAACATGTATTTTTTAAAAGTATGTTACAATGTACCATTTGCATAACTTAGAAATTTATGTAATTAAGTATATCAAATGTAGTGTTCTTTTATTCATCAAGATATGAAATATTTAGGTCAAAATATTGCACATTTTCAATCTTCATAGTAATAAATACTTCACTGCAATATTTTCTAATTGAGAAACCAAGTCAACCTATAAGCTATTTGACATATACAACTGAAAAATACAAATATGTATTAAACTGAAAAAAAATGTAGATTTAAAATTCTATAATCTAACATTTAGAAACAGATATCCTAAATCAAATAATTCATTTTTCAAATTTGGGCATTTTATATTAAATTAAAAGAGACACATGTTTGTGTCATACAAACTCATATCATAGCAAATATTATAAAAAATAGGTCAAATACGAAGATGGGTACATTATACATAAAGTACTTCATTCAATCCTGAAAGTTACCGTATAAAGTAGGTACATTCTTGATCCCTTTGTAACTTAGGAAACTAAGGCACCAAACCACAATTTGGAGTCAAGTTGTTATGATTCCAAAGATTGTGCTTCTGTAAAAGGAAAGTCAAATACCTTTTGGTTCAACTTTACCTGTTGAAAATATTTTTAAAACCCAGTTTTCTGCCATCACAGATACAGATATTCAGAATACAATCTTAATTTTCCACTGGGGTGTTCAAGTATAGTGAAAACTAAGAACCAAGGTAACCTATTTTAAATATTTGTTTGCATTCATTTGAGTATAGCATATCTTTTACAATCACAATATAACTAGATTGTGTTCTATTACCAATTGTTTCCATTCTCTGAGGTCAAAGAGAAATTGTTTAGCTCCTATGTAAAAAGGGTGGAAAATGTCTATAAATGTATTACATTCTGTCCAGAAGAGGGCACTGGCAGGTATTCAACCCAATATCTGATATTTCAGACAGAGGGAAGCAAAGCTCACATGTAACAAGTATCTTTTCAGCAAGATGTGTTTCCATTCATGCTGGGCAATGTGACTGTAAGGAATACTAATATACCTGGATAAAGTCATGTTTTGGAAACTGATGCTAGTATTTTTAGCAGTTAGCTAATTTAAAAGCTGGCATAAGATTGCATTTTTTAGTCAATATTCCTGCCTGAAGGTTCCACATTTTTCCCAAGATTTACTTTCAAGGAAGTTTACATTATTTAGCATTCAGTTATGAAAGTTCTGTCAACAGTTGCACAATGTATGTAAGGGGACTATGAACCAAATGTGCCTCACGACATTGACTTTTTGAGCATGATTCTGTTTCATCAAAACTTTAAGACACAGAAATTGAAAAGAATAATGGTTTTGATGTCCGATTTCCTGAGTGGCTGAGACAAGTGGTTTATCAATCATACAGTTCCTTCAGATCATTTTAATTCGTTTTCTCTTACAAGGAGTTATTTTCTGCACTGTGTTGATACGAAAGCACTCTTTATTTTGTGTCCCAGGTTTATACTTAGAAACTCTCTGGGAATAATTGTCATTGTAAGGCCTTGACTCTGTTATTCTTGTGTTGTGAAATTTCATTTGCCATACCTGAAGCTCAAATGGGAAGAGACCCTGTCAAAGAATTTTCTTCTAGTGTTAGGTGATTAGCTTTACATGTGCAAAATGGCTTTTTAGAAAAACTACCTAGATAAAAAGGTCACAATAAAAATGGACCAATTTGAAAATTATCGTTGCAATATTTGTTGTGAAAATGGACCGATTTGAAAATTATCACACAATATTTGTTGTGAATACATACTCATAGCATATACACAACATATATTTACTGAGACTCTAATATGTGTCAGACATTTATATTACAGACATTGAATTTTTCAAGTAATCAATGTTAATTAATTTGTCATATAATTGCACTACTTGCAAAAATAATCCCCTAAAAAAATAATGAATTTGTCTACTGTGTTACTATTCGAAGGCAGAGTGTAAATGGCTTTTAGGTTATAGAAAAAAGGTAGAGTGAGTTCTCTCACTAGCTGTGTGTCTTAGGTCTCTGTAGTCAATCACCATATCTATAAAATGAAGATATTTACTATATGGAAATGTTGCATTTACAACCTTTATTAGAGTAGCTTATTGCTGTAGAAGCTCAACCACTGATAACAATTCTACTGTTTAAGTAGAATTTTCACTAAAAGCCCAGGCTCTGACTGTACTGGTCACTCAGAGTTCTGCCACTGAAAGGGCACAGATGGCAGTGGTCAAGTAGGCCACGTCCTCTGCGTGCCTTCTTCACTTTCAGAAATAGGGCTACAAAGCTGGGGACAGCCAGAACGACTGCTGGGATTCACATTTCCATTAATGCCTGTCCATTCCAAAAAAAGATCAGTGTATGCCAACCATGAGATGCCTCCCTCAATGAAGTCAGAATCTAACAGTACACGAGATCCTTTGTGTATACAAGCCTTGAAGCTGAGATCAGATGGCATTGCCACTGAGTCGGCTAGTGAGCCAGTAGTCTAAAGGCTAAGTATGTATTACACTGTCTGAATCAACTTAGTGGCTCTCTGTTCTCTCAGGCTCAAAACTCATTTTTTCTAACAAATATTTGTTAATGTCTCTTGCAATTTTAAAGTGAAATTACTACCTCCCTATAAGAATTTTAAATCAATGTAATATGTTATTAGTGACATAAAAGACAATAGTAAGAGATTAGCACATACAAAATAGAGTAGTAGTAGTATACAATATGCAAATGCCTAGGTACAACTATACCAAATGATGTGGTTATAATTAATACCTTTGGATTTAGGAAGTGTAAAACAGTAAGCAAATGTGCCAGTTATTTACTCTTTGTCTCTTGGTTCTAAACTTGCTCTTCTGTGCTCTGCTTTGTGCTGCTTGGGCTGAGACCCTGCAAACCACATTTTGCTCTGCCAAGTTTCTCTCTGTTAGGATCTGCCACTAGGAGCACTAGAGGCTTCAAAGCTGGACGAGGCGCAAGAAACTTGCTCCTCCTTCCTGTGTCCCTCTAGGGGAGTTTCTTGGCTGCTCAAGGATCTGGTGAGCATCACTCTATGATGCTCACTTCCATCACCCCAGCAACAGCAGAGCTTCCTTGTGGTAGCAGTTGAATATGGTTTGCAATTTTGTTCAACATTTGGAGAACCAGGTTAATTGTCTCCTTCTTCCCTCAAATACCAGCCAGCCATGGGTCCTCTTCAGAGGTCTGGATCCCAGCTGCATGGGTCTTTCCTCTGAGCTCAGAGATAGAAGCACCAGCCAAGCCACACCTTGGTAGAGGTCTGAGTTTGAGCTTTACTAGACCCTCCCTCTAAGTTTATTTTTTCCTTTTTTCCCCACAATTCTAGGGGTGGGAGGTAGCTGCTTCCTGAAATTGCTACTTCCACAATAACTCAGAGTTTCTTCTTCTAGCCTTTAAGTTACCAGCTGAGAACTTTTTACTAATTAAGAAGTATTTGTATTAAATCTTCTCTGTTCAAAGAGCTGGTATCATTTCTGTGTCCAGAGTGGACTCTGACCACTACCTCTACTGAATATTGTCAACATTATTTCCTTCTTGAGATGAACATTTTATAGGACATTTGAAATAAGTCCTGGTGATAAGTTTATATAGATGCATAAAATCATCATAAATGCAACAGCTACTGGTACTGACTAATGTGGGGATGACACATTGGTGGCTGAAAAGCCACTAGCAGCATTGCCATTGCTATGTTCAAAAATGGTGAACAGATCAAAAGTTATTCTTGTCCAGTACATCTTGATGATGCACTGGAAAGAAACTACAGTCTGCCCTGTAGTGTAGTTTCATACCTGGGAAAGTTAATACACATTAAAATGGTTAAAATATACTTTGTATTTTTATGTAAAATATAGCCATGCCATGCAAGATATGAAAATATTAATTGTGCAGGACAGTCTTATGCATTTCTATTTGTCTAAAAACTGACTTTTACCCACTAAGTGCCATTGCACTCTTCCCAATTATGGGTGACCAAAACTGCCCCACATCATGTCTTAGAGTAATCTCATATCTGTTCAGAATAAAATAAGGCAGAGGCAGGAGAGGTGATTCCCTTTATGAATTTAGTTGAGGATAAGTCATCCTACAGGTCTTCTGCACTGACAGAGTATCTTAATGCTTCTTTCCGCATGACAAAAGCCTGAAAGTCTAAGTTACAATGAAGATAGTTTTTCTGAGAAGGATAATATACTAAAAGAAATTATTAGCCCCTATAAACACATTTTAAAATCAATATATGTTAATTTTAACATGAAAGAAATAAAACTAGTATATGTAATACCAATAGTAATATTAGCGCATAATCATAATATATAAATGCATTGGCACAACTACATTAGATACACAGAGTGAACACAATTACCAATCTAGTCACCCTGGAGCACCCTAACACAAGACATCAGAGCGGCAATTATGATTTGAGAAGAAAAGCGAAAAGAAAGATAATGATTCTAAATCTTAGTAAAGATGTTATACAACAAATGTTTTATGAAGAAGAAGGCAGTATGAAGCATAAAGTTAGGATTAGAAGCCCTCAAGATTCAGGTGAAGTTAGGAGAGAAAATACACATGCATGTCTGATATACGTGTGTATTTTTGTTCTAGAACCTGTTGGTGTAGACACATATATAGAGAGAGAGTCTATATATCCAGTTAACCCTTGAACAACATGGGTTTGAACTGTAAACATCTATTTCTATGTGGAGTGTTTTCAATAAATATATTAGAACAATTGGTGGAGATTTTTGATAATTTGCAAAAACAGAGAAACCATGTAGCCTAGAAGTATCAAAAAATATTCTTAAGTGTGTCAGGAATGCATAAAATATATATCAATACAAGTCTATTTGATGATTTGCTACCATAAAATTTATACACATCTATTATAAGGTAAATTGTATCAAAATTTATACATATACTTACAAACATGGCACAACTGCAATTGAGAAAAATGTAAACAAACATAAAGGTGCAGTATTAAATTATAACTGCATAAAATTAACTGTAGCACATACTATACTACTGTAATGTCATAGCCACCTCCTGTTGCCACTGTAGTGAGCTCAAGTGTCACAAGTATCCACTTAAAATGCCATGTAACGCTTCATGTCTGCATGAGCAGGTCATAACTCTGGTAAATTTCATATCACAATAAAAAGTAATCTCTCATGTTTCTGGTGTATCTTTTAACATGTTTAATGTAATACCATAAACCTTGACTAACACCATGAGACCCATACAAAGTGCCACTAGTGATGCTGTAGGTGCTCAGAAAGAAGCAGGGAAAAGTCATGACGTTACAAGAAACAATTAAATTGCTTGGTATGCATTATAGATTGAGGTCTGCAGCTGTGGTTCCCTTCATTGCAAGATAAACGAATCCAGTGTAAGGACCATTTGTTTAAAAAAAAAAAGTTGGGGGGAAGGAGAGGGGAGTGGAGGGGAGTGGAGGGGAACTCATGAAGCCACTGCTGCAACTATGCCAGCAAACATAAAAATCTTGCACTTTTTGCAAAATACCATTTTATCTTGAATTTAAAATACAGCTTTTATGTAGATGCAGGATTGTCATAAGAAAGGTATATCTATAAACTCTAATACGATTTAAGGAAAACCAAAGTCAAGGTATGACAACTTAAAAAAAAGAAGGTGAAGGATCTAAAGCTGGAGAACTTAATGCCAGCAAAGGATGGTTTGATAATTTTAGAAAGAGATTTCTTTTTAAAACGTGAAGATAACAGGGGAAACGACATCTGCCAACCAAGAAGCAGCAGATGAGTTCCCATTCACCATTAAGAAAATCATTGAGAGAAAAAAGAATACCTACCTGAACAGATTTGTAATGCAGACAAAAGTGCTCTATTCTGGGGCAAGGGGGGCAGGAATTCACAAAGGACATTTCTCAGTGAGGAAGATAAGCAAGCACTAGGATTTAAGGAAGGAAAGGATAGGTTACCCCTACTGTTTTGCACAAATGCAATTGGATTTCTGATTAGGACTGCCCTTTTTATACATTTGCTTACTCCCAAGCCTTGAAGGGAAAAGGTAAACACCAGCTGCCAGTCTTTTGGCTATACAACAAGAAGAGTTAGACAAGGAGAACCTTTTATCTGGATTGGTTCCATCAATGACTTTGTCCCTGAAGTCAGGCAGTATCTCACCAGTAAGGACTGGCTTTTTAAAGTTTGTTTCATACTGGGCAATGCTCTGGCCACCTAGAACCCCATAGTTCAACAACAAACACATTGAAGCAGTCTACTTGCCCCCAAACACAATATCCCCAATTCAGTCTCTAGATCAGGGGGTCATAAGGACCTTTAAGACTCATTATACATGGTACTCTACGGAAAGGGTATCAACACTATGAAAGAGAGCACAAATAGAGAAACATGAAAGCCTGGAAGGATTATGCCACTGGAGATGACGTCATTGTCATAGAAAATGCCCTGAAAGCCATCAAGCCTGAAACCATAAATGCCTGCTGGAGAAGACTGTGTCCAGGAATAACTTCACAGGAATTATGACAGAGTCTATCAAGGAAATCATTAAAAAGATTGTGGATAGTGAAAAAAAAAAAAGGCAGGGTGAAGGGTTTCAGAAATGGATCTTGGAGAAATTCAAGAGCTAATACACCACCAGAGTAGAGAAATTAACAAAAGATGACTTGATGGAGACGAGTGCTTCTGAATCAGGGCCAGACAGTTGTCAGACAGTTTGGCAGAAGGGTTCCAATTATCCAAGACTCCTTTTGACTTCTTTTACAACATGGGCCCCTCTAAGAGACAGGAGACCCATGAAACCAAAGCAAATGATGGAAGAAGAATTGGTACCGTATAGAAACATTTTTAGAGAAATGAAAAAGCAAAAGTTAGACAGAAATTACGATGTATTTTCATAAAGTTACACTAAATGTGCCTGCCGCTCCTGCCTTCTTTACGGCCTCTTCCACCTCTCCATTTCTGTCACCTATGAGACAGCAAGACCAGCCCCTCCTCATTCTCCTCCTCCTCAGCCTACTCAATGTGAAGATACCAGGAGGAAAACCCTTATGATGATCCACTTCCACTTAATGAATAGCAAATATGTTTTCTAGTCTTATAATTTTCTTAATAACATTTTCTTTTCTTTATCTTACCCTATTGTAAGACTACAGTATACAATACATATAACATATAAAATATGAGTTATTCAACTGTTTAACAGTAAACCTTCTCAATCAATGCTTAGTAGTTAAGTTTTTGGAGACTCAAAAGTTATATATGAATTTTCTACTGTGACTGAGTCAGCACCCCAAACGTTCATATTGTTCATCAATTAACTGTACATATTTAAATACAATTTGTGTGTGTGTGTGTGTATATATATATATATATATATGTAGAGAAAGAGAGAGAGATCTTTGTTTATTTGACATAAAGAGGACATTGTATCTTATTCAAAATTATTAGAGTTGGGATAATTTACCTTATATATCCAGTATATCAAAGAAAAGAAGGTTAAAATAGAAATAATGACTTTTAGCAAAGGTCACTCAATAAAAATATCTGAATATCTGTAAAATTAGGAATGAATGATAAATTATAGAGAAGAGTCAACCAAACAAAAAAACAAAACAAAATTGTAAATGCTGATGATGCTGACATCCGGATGATGAGCAGAGTTAACTAGCAGTGAAGCTCTAATCTCACTTACTCATTAGAATTGTGGATTAGACTTCCTTGAAAAATGGAGATCAATGTCCTGGTATGCCAAAGACAGTCTGACATCTGCCTGTTGTCCTGGTGTTTATTAATACTTTACTCTTTAATTTAAAAAAAATCACCAATTTGGATAACGGTTACCCTCACTTGAAAACTTAGAAAAACTGTTTGATAAGAACAAGTAACTTTCACTGAAAACTTAATATGCACTAGGATGATATTCTCATATGTGATTTTATTTACTTGTAACAACCAAGAAAGGGGATTGTATTTGCCCTGTTTTACATCTTAGGATTCCCAGAGACTCAGAGAGGTGCTTGAATTTTTCAAGGATGTACAGTTTCCAACTGTCAGAGGCAGGATTTCAACCCACAGCTTTCAGATTTCAAGCTGCCACTCAGAATGCCTGGAATATTCCTTCTGAGAGAGAGTAGGCACAAAATACAACTAACCAGGAAACATAGATTTTATTATGCAGTCAGGAAGAAAAAGAAACTGGGCCACAAATAAGCTAGGACTTAGTTTAAACAATGGGAAATTCCAGAAAATACTAAGAAGAAATTATCCACAAGATATGTTTTCAACCAGACTAATTTATGACCACTGCCAGTACTATTATTGCCTGTTTGTATATCGTCTGCACTCATGTAAGTCCCCATATGTGCAATGAAATAACTCTGTCTGCTTCAGGCAAATGACTGGAGAACATTTTTTTTAAGCACTTTAGTGTTAGGTCATAAGAAAACAAAAACAAAAACAAAACCTTATATTCCTGAAAAAATTCCTTCTAGGCAGAAGTATAAAATCCTAGGTGGTTACCACAAATGCCTAAGATAAACTTTCATTACTCCACAATTTTGACTATGTCAAATCTCTAATTGGTCAGAATATCTCTTTCAAAATATATTCATGTGCCTCCTATTCTAAAATGACTAAGGCTTTTAGAGCAGACAGATCCAGAATTTGACATTTTCCCATATTTCTAGAAACGGTCATACTTATAAAAGCATTTGGTCAGAGACAGTGTTAGAAATATACTATCCCATGGTGAATCGGTCTGGAACAAATAGTTTACCAATATGCTTTTAAACAAATTTATGGTTTAATGAATTCTTTTGCCTACTTGATCATAGTAAAAAAAATGAGACATATTTATCACCTTCCCTTTTAACAGGCAGCACTTCTGTCTCCCAGATAGGCTTGGCTGACAGTTTGCCATATTTTCCATGGTCTAAGTGATTAAAGAGTCTAAAATCTTTGCCTCAATAACACTCAGATGCAGAAAAGTAATTTTGAAGCTAAGAGACAAACTGGTGACACAAAAACCTGGCAGATATAAAATGACTGAAGAAGTTTGCCATTTTTCCATTTCCAAGGAGCCTCGCCTCCTTCACACACAGGAAAATTGTATTTGTGTCAGAGCACATCTGTCAGACAATACTCAGGAGTGTTTGAAGCCGCTCTGTGTAAACAGAGCAGAGACCATCAGAAAATAACAACTACCACCTGTGTAAAGCTCCCTGCAGAGATCTGTGAGAGCATATGGGTGTCAAAACTGGGAGCTAAGAGCCTTGCTCTCATTCGAGGCAACCAGAGTAAAATTGCTGAGCCTCAGCCTGCGTCTGTGAGACCTGCTACTCTCTGGGATACGCTAGGGTTCACCGTGCAGCCCAAATTGCCTCATCACAGTCATGTGTGGCTTCTCCCTTTTCAGGTGTGGACTGAGTCCCATCTCCAGCATTACCTGGACACCTGTGACTAGACCACCCCTAATTCTCCACATTTGATGAGACCATCTCAAGACCTCCACCAGCCCGTTCTGCATACCACCATCAGTAACAAGTTTCCTTTCCACCTCAAGCACCCTGAGTCTATATAGAAAACAGACAATCTGTTACTAGTTTGCTTTTTTATTTAGCACTACATTTCTAGAAACTCATGTCCTTGGATATTTATAATTAGAATAAGGAGTTAGCTGATATACCCCGGTGTAACACCTAGATAATCTCCTAAGATTTATATCTTACAAAGGATTTATTTTTTGTGCGAGCAAAATCTTCGGAATTTTTATTTTTGTAATTCATATATAAATTTTAGGTTTTTATGCTAAAGCAGTGTGTGACAGTTGACAAAGAGGTTCCATGTATAGCTATTAATAATTGACTCTTACTACATTTGTTAAAATATTTATACAAATAGATTGTGCATGATAATTGGCTTGATTAGATTTAGATACTGGGCTGTGAAATAAGCAAGCATTTGTTTAGAAAGCGGGAGACGTTAAAATGTTGCTGTTATTAGAAATGGCTGAGACTAGAGGAGGTGAGAACAGGGTATGAACTAAGTCCTGAGGTCAGTGTGCTCCGGGTGTGTCCCTATTCCTTCGTTTTGGGGAGGACCTATTAGTGGATTGACTAGTGTGATTTGAGGACAGAAAGCTCTCCCCTGCAGCCAGGTGACCTCCAGTGGGCCTGTTGCCTAAAATGATTTTAACTAGAGGTAAAAGCTTTTATATCAAATTAAACTTAGACTTCAAAATGTAAACACCCCAAGGAGAGAAAACAGATTGACTTGAATCTACTTTAAGATGTAAAGGACAGAAGACTATTTTCTCTCAGTTTTCCTAGAAGAGGGAAGGAAACTATAGACTGCCATATGCAAAGCAGGCAGAAAGGAAGCCTCTAGAAAAAGGAAAGGATATAACAGTGAGGGTCAGGGCTCTGGAGGGAGCCACCTCACAGCTTTGCCAAAGGGTAGGCTCATTCCCCTTTTCCTCCTACTCCCTATCCCTTCTCAGCTGAGGGTCTTCTCCAGTTAACATGTACAATATTTATGTGGTCCTAAAAGTCTTAATTTTTCAGGAAGAAAAAGAATGGACACAGAGAGAAGATAAATGGATGGAAAAAGACAAGCAATGCATATTTTACAAGGGCAAAAATTAGTGGAAAGAGGACAGAAATAACAGAGTGCTTGCAAAATGGGGTATCTACGTGCAGAGAAACAGTGTGTCCTGCACCACTAACTACCGTTTTCTAAACATCTCTCCACATCCCACTTTCTAAAATCCTCAACCAACTGCCTTTTAACCACACAAGAGTTCTTAGAGCCAGATTGTCAGTGATTTTAAAAAGGGCCAATTTATTAAACATCTATTATTGAGCAGACATCGTGCAAGGAGGTTTATGCAGTTATATCACCGAATTCTTACAACCATCCTGCAGGCCCCATTTTTTTTTTTTCAGTTCAAAACAGGCTCAAGGTCATATAATAAGCAAATAGCAAGTAGGAATTTAAACCCAGCTTGCCCTGGCTCCAAAGCCTAAACTCTCCAATTCTTTATAAATACCTCAAAAATACAAACTCTTATTTGTTAATAAATTACACTGTTATTAAATTATCTGTTAATAAATGCATGTGTTTATTAGTATTTACTAACAAAATTCTTAATAATCATTTGTCCATAATATTAATAAAATAATGACGATGATGAAGATATATAGTTAGGTTTAATAGGACCCTAACAAAGGGGTATTTGATATTCAGATATGTCCAGGGTAATTCAACTCCCTGGAATATTTATTCACAGCTATGGATTTATTTAGGTGTGGAGGAGTCTTCTGAAGAAAGCAAAAATTAGACTCATGTCTTAAATTGAGGCTTAGTCAAATATAGACATGCTTGATGAATTGGGATGAAGTTAGCAGAAGATAAAAGCAAAGTTTTTCTTATTTCATGAAAGACAATCATGAGAGAAAAGTATGGCATGATGACCTGGATGCAGTTCCAACACTTTGGGAGGCCGAGGCAGGCAGATCACCTGAGGTCAGGAGTTTAAGACCAACATGGCCAAAATGGTGAAACTCCATCTCTGCAAAAACACAAAAATTAGCTGGGCATGATGGTGGGTGCCTTTAATCTCAGCTTATTGGGAGACTGAGGAAGGAGAATCACTGGAACCTGGGAGCAGAGGCTGCAGTGAGCAGAGATCATACCACTGCACTCCAGCCTGGGTGACAGAGGGAGACTCCATCTCCTCCACTGCCAAGAAAATAAAAAGGTAAAGTGACTTGCCCAAAATCACACAGCTTAGTGTTCGTGTTCTTTCTATTATATCCTGTGCTCTTTCATGACCCTTTTACTTAACTCCTCAATATTCCTTATACCTAGTCCCTGACTTTCTAGCAGTGACCTTTTATTTAGAAAAATGGCTATTTGGGAACATTATGAAATATGTCATAAATGTAACTATTTACAATTACATACATACTTGGGCCTCTCCCTATAATTATTTTATAATTCAACAGAATTTGATATAATAACCAGATAATTTCCTTTCAATGTAGAGAAACCCAAAGGTAAAGATGAGCAAACAGATAATTCATGGGTACATGTGACAAAAAGAGATGTAGGCCAAATTTACCATTTATGTCATTTTTAATTGTCTGCCAGACATAATTATGGTACAACTTTTAAAAGGCAATAGAGTGTACTCATTCTTTATCTCAAATAAACTTTGCATTCATTCCAAAGCAAAGTGCATTTCCAAAGAGTCTAAGAATATGTAGCAATATAAGACTCAGGTGTATAACATACTCTCAGGAGTACTAATGAATACTCAACTTTCTACCAGTTTTCCTTTTTTTTTTTTTTTTTTTTTTTGAGATGGAGTCTGACTCTGTTGCCAATTGGCTCACTGCAACCTCCACCTCCAGGAGATTCAAGCGATTCTCCTGCCTTAGCCTCCTAAGTAGCTGGGATTACAGATGCACGTCACCACACCTGGCTAATATTTGTGTTTTTAGTAGAGATGGGGTTTCACTATGTTGGCCAGGCTGGTCTCAAAATCCTGACTTCAAGTGATCCACCTGCCTTGGCCTCCCAAAGTGCTGGGAGTACAGGCATGAGCCACCATGCCCGGCCCAGTTTTCCTTTATGAAAGACACCTTGCAATGGAAGGAAGTTGCCAAATACTTATTGTACTAAGCATCCCTTCAAGGAACAAAAGACAAACTCTACTGAAAACTGATCCAATAAAGTTGGTATGAGTGATTAATTTTGTACAAATGATAATACATGCATCAGGTATTTTCCAACTGTTCTTGGCTAAACCATTTTAAGGGAGCTCTAACCCAGTAGTAGCAAGAACAAGGTGTAATAAGAAATGGCAATGAAAGGCAGTTTCTTGTCAAAAGTCACCAAGAAATAATGAGTTTAGAAGTGGGTTCCTTGCCATTCTGGATGGTTCCTGACTTTATGCTTAATAAAATGTTTGTGGTAGTCTAACAAACAATGTCAATGTAAGACAGAAAAACAGAAGTGCTCTTTGTTGAGAATTGTATTGTCAGCTTAATACGGAAAGTATAAAACCTCTTATTTGTTGTAAGCAGCAGAGTTGGGGAGTAGGAGCTTTTGCCCAACCTCCTCATCAGGGAAAACCTTGAGGGGCAGAAGGCCACTATTTTACCAATGACTTGATCAGTGTCGATCATCAATCAAGACTCTATGGAGCCCTGCTCTGACACTGAATATCCCAATAATTCAGACAAGTCCGTGGGTGACAGAATCTCCCATGTAACTCAAATACCACTACTAATTATTAATTTGTCTATGTATTGATGATGAATTTTCATATGCATTTTTCACGGTATCCTTCTAACCTTCTGTATAAGTAAAACAGATATTATTCCATTTTGCAGGGGGTAACTAACGGTCACAGAGTAACACAGTAGCAGAAAAGAAACTCATATCCAAGTAAAGGACTTTGTCTCTATAGAATCTCTAAGAGAGCAACTTTTCTCCCTGCAGTATACTCAGGGATACTTGGGCCAGCTTTCAAGCCTACAAATCCTCATTCTAGTACACAGCCAGGAGCAAAGGATTCCAGGAAAAGATCTAAATCACAAGACAGTCTGTGACATCTGCCTGGCAAAATATTATTTCTTCAAAAAGTCAATTTTTTCAGAAATGACATTGAAGTTCTGACAACTAGCCATCCTTCAAAACCTGATGAAATTTGCTGAGGGAGAGAAATAACAAGAAGTGGTGAGGACAGAAAGAATAAGCAAAGATTCCTGATTAAACTCTGTAGAGTAACCAAGTAAGAGGATGAATGCCAGTGATAAGTCACAGGCTCACAAGTTAAAAGCTACTAAAAATATCTCTGCCCAGAAAGAAAATGAAAGTTCTGGAAGCAAAGAAACCTCAACTTTCTCAGTGGGTAATGAAAATAACCATGTCATTTTAGATCACACACCTTACAGAATAGAAGGAAAAAACTTAAAATACACTCAAGTATTTTGACTATTTTCATGAAACCAAGGCACTGGTACTCAGATGCTGTTAGGATATTAATAAGATTTTGCTTTTTATGAACCAAACCCATGGTATTTTTGTCTAATGGTGCAGTGCACCTCAAGTTGTAAGTAAAATAATATTCCTATTTTCAGATGTTATTTTGCTCCTATTAACAAGCCATTGGTGTTTATAGGCATGACCAGCAAAAGTGAAGCAACAGCATGTGTAACTCATTACTAATGCAAAGTATCAAAGCCCAAAAAGATCTCCTCAATAGTAATGTGCATTTTAACAAGGTCTCCAGGCGGTCCATTTGCACCCTGTCTGAGTAGCACTGTTATAGAGGTCCTTTACCTGAGTAGGCTTTATTTTAGGTCCTGGCCCCACCCTGCTTTGTACTCTATCTTCCATTCTCTGCCATAGAATAATGCAGAAGTCACTACCATCATGGAATCAAGGATTCTAAGTGCCAGAAGGGTCCTCCTTCATGATCAAAACCTGGGGACATTGGCCACGGTCACCCACCAGGTTAGTGGCAGAGACTGAGGCTCAGTCTTATTTCTCCAACTTCCTGCCTCAGGGACCTTCTCACTTCACACTATGTTTTTATTGTTCGCCATCCCTGCAATGCCCCTCACTTACAGGCTCTCACTCCCTAAAAAAAGATATTGATCAGGTGGGACCTAAGTCAAAACTGTAATGTAGTACATCTATCTTCAGTATCCCCAAGGACTAAGGATACTTTTGGTTCTGTCCCCTAAACCAGCTGTCAGCACCACTACTATCATTATACTCAGCGACTTGTACTGAAGTTGCAAAGAAGATTCGGTAACAGTAAGAGTTATAGCAATCAACATCTATTAAACATGCATGACTTGCTGGACACTGTGCTGAGCACCTTACCCACTGAATTCTCATAATCTCTTCAGAATAATAACTCACCATAATACAAAATTCTGTCATTCATTCATTTTACACATAAGAACAATGGAGGTAGAAAACCACAGTGTAATTTCCCATAGGTCACGCAATTAGTGGCATTTATTCACTTATCTCCAGCTCTAAACAATAAATGATTTAAGAACTCTGCCTGCCAAAGGTATCTGCATTCTAGCAACCTTAAAGGTCAGAAAGGCAAGGCACAGTGGCTCATGCCTATAATCCCAGCACTTTGGGAGGCTGAGAAAGGTGGATTACTGGAGCCCAGGAGTGGAGATCAGCCTGGGTAACAAGGCAAAACCTCATCTCCACAAGAAATCCAGAAAAAAAAGAAAGAAAGAAAGAAAGAAATTTAGCCAGACATGGTGGTGCATGCCTGTAGTCCCAGCTACTCTGGAGGCTAAGGAGGGAGGACGACTTGAGCCCTACAGGTAAAGGCTACGGTGAGCCCTCATCTTGCAACTGCACTCCAGCCTGGACAACAGAACGAGACCCTGTCTAAAACAACAAGTCTTAGGAGAAGATGAGCTACCTGGTAAAATTTCAGCAGCCACTAGCATGAAGGTTTACCTTTGCCCCTGAAATCACCATCCCTGCAATGGTGCCCTCTTTACAAATATACAGGGGTATTTAGAGATTAAATCAAGAATAAAATACATTTCCAGAATCCAGATTAGGTTATAGCAAGGACTGTGTCCAGAAACCAAATCCAGGACACACAGCAAAATATGACTTATGCAAAGGAAATATCAAATTTCTAATGTAAGGAGGTTCTGCTCCAACTAAACAGTTGTCCCACTGTTTTGATGGAGAGGATATTTACTAAGAAAGAGAAAAATTTGGCTAGTTAGCTTTTTTTTTTTAATGTCAGTAAACTAATGATTGTGTTCTGAAGGCAGTGTATTATGATCTGCTGATAGAGGTTAGAATTCCACATTCTGACTGAAAGTATTTTTCCATTATTTCAGGCAAAAATCCCTATTTTTTTTTAAGATAAAAGAAGAAAATTGCTGCCAGTATTAAGTAGGTCTAGAGAAATAATTAGGCATTTTCCCATGATTATTTAATTGACCATGGTTGACCTCTATCGGTGACAGTTATATTTTTTTCATGAGAAAACACTGACCTATTTTATTCCATTTGCCTTCCAATATTTGATAAAATAGGGGGAAAATCTAGTTTTTTCATTTACATTAAAATGTAAATGTTTATAAATCTCCAATTGTGGAAACTCTGGGGCATCTTGGGGCATTTTTATCACTGATAATCAGTATCTTCAATGGAGAGTTTTCTGCATTATTAGAGAGTAGATTTCTAAAAGCATGAAATATTACAATGTTAAATACAGCTAAGTGGGACATGAAAACTGTTTCATTTATTTTGTTCTTCCAGTAGGGCTCGGCTGACACATTGTTCTTGTAATATATTCAGTGATTCAGAACCAGTAGCTTTTTCAGTGGAAAAAATTAAATAAGAACTGCCTGTCATTTTGTAAACTCAATTTTCAGAGCATTTCAGCACATTCAACCAAGGAGTTAGGTAACCAGAATATCAGGAGATATTGGATCCAATGCATAATGTGCTTGTTTTAAATTATCAATGATGTTATCTATTAATTATTATCAATTGCCAACATATGTTTCAACATATAGCAATCAATATTTTGCATTCTCGATAAATATTTACCAAAGATGGTGGTGGATTACAGGGTTTCCACCTACAGGATTTATATTTAAAAAGACCAACGTATTTTTACACTGTACCACAGAAAGGAGATCAAAAATGGTTTAGCTAGAAAAATATTTTTCCCAGATAAACATATTTCTTTTATAAAATAAAATCTAATTTGATTATTTTTATGTGCAGTATGTCAAGGTAGAGCCAAGTGATTGCTATCAAGGTATCCACATAAATTTGCATTACTTTGCTTTAAATATAAAAGATCTAACAGTAATTTACTCTTAATAACTGACAAGCCTTGGCTAGGCGCAGTGGCTCAACCCTGTAACCTCAGCACTTTGGGAGGCTGAGGTGGGCAAATAACCTGAGGTCAGGAGTTCGAGACCAGCCTACCAACATGGTGAAATTTTGTCTCTACTAAAAATACAAAAAAATTAGCCAGGCATGGTGGCATGTGCTTGTAATCCCTGCTACTTGGTAGGCTAAGGCAGGAGAATTGCTTGAACCCAGGTAGGTGGAGGTTACAGTTAGCCGATATCATGCTACTGCACTTCAGCCTAGATGACAAGAGGAAAATTTTATCTCAAAAAAAAAAAAAAGACAGGAAAGAAAAATAACTGAAAACCTTTACCCCAAAGGACATGATCACAAGGTAGACAGCTGTGTGCAAATATTTCTATCTGTGTTTATAAACAGTATCTTCACATATTTCTAAGAAGGCTGGTTTAAGAGAAAATATGCATCTGTGCTTTCCTGAGAACACAGGAGAAATATACTATGGCTTGTAGTTAATAAATAAAACAGTTAACTGCATACTTATTTCATCTTTAAACTAAATCACATTCCATTACAGTAAATGCTATTTGTGAGTAAGGAAAATTAAACAGGAGGTCCACACCTGGACTGAGGACAGCCTGATAGCTCATGGAAGCATTTTAAGAAAATTATCTACCGTGTGGACTGTTTCAGAATGTGAGCAACACAAATTAATGTCCTGTTGATTTTCTTCGATGATTAGGCTCATTTGAACTTCAGTTTAATGACTACTAGCCATATTTTATATGGGATGTGGTTTAGAGACAAGTTTATAAAAACTAGTTTGCACTTGTATCCTCTAAACTTATTTTTAAAAAAAAAAATGGTTAAACAGAGTTCAGTATGGAACTTGGGCAACTGTCTTAGTTGCTGACCCTTTAGAAATTTGGTTCCAAGTACTGTTGCCAGGCTGTTATGGAATTTAAATGAATGCCACAATATTTAAAGCTCAGGTCAGAAGTAATAAAAACATATCGAAGAAGCAGGCTTGAATTCTAAGGAAAGACTCCTGGAAAGTTAGCAAGTCTCTTCTGATTCGATTAATCCAATTGCATCTTGACAGTTATACTTTTCATAGTAAGTAAAATTCAATTCAATTTAATATACATTAAGAGCATGGTGAGATATTGAAAGGTGAAAAATAAAACAAGACTGGACCCTGAGGAAGCGGAGGAGAATAAAAACAAGAAAAATGCCAATATTTATTGAGCACTTACTAAGCCCTAGACACTATTCCAAGCATGAGTCATGATGGAATGACTGGGTTCAATTGAACTTCAGTTTAATGACTATAGCCATATTTTTTATGGGATGTGGTTTAGAGACAAGTTTATAAAAACTAGTTTGCACTTGTATCCCCTAAACTTATTTTTTAAAAAACTGGTTAAACAGAGTTCAGTATGGAACTTGGGAAACTGTCCATAGTTGCCCAAGAAGAGAGATGTAATCAGTCATGTGAGTTTGCATGTAGCTGGTGCAGAGGGAGCAGCAATGATGTCATAATGAAGTAGCTGGCATTGGAATTTTCTTAGGATAGCATGATTCAGAAGTCAGAGAAGAAAAGGATGGCATTCTGAGCGGATGGAATTACATGAGCAAAGGCACACTCATGGCAGAAACTGCAAGTCATACTCAGAAAACAGACAGTCATATGGCTTGACTCTTATCATAGGCATGCTGGATATAGAGGGAACTTCTGCCTTCCTTAGCAATACAGATAGAATCTTATGTATTTATCACGAAGATATTTAGTCTCATTTGGAAATTCATACTATGTAAAATATTCTCAATGGTTTAATGAATTACGTGTATATATTTTGTAGTATTTCTTCAGGACATTTATAAATTATTTAGACTAAATAATGGCATCAAATTGAATTACATTTAATAACTTATGACATAGCCATTAAATAGGAATTTATTAAATATGATTATGCAATATTTTTCATCTTTGAAAATGATCAAAATTATCTTTGGACTCTAGATTAATTTTTGATCTTATTTATTGTATCAATTTTGGAGAAAATCAGTACAATTTTTTCTTATTTTCTTTCCACATCAATAACCCTGTGTTGCATGTGTAACTTTGTTCTTTATAAACCACCCACATTTTCCTACTTATTACTTCCCAGTGATTTGCCCCAGAAGACTGTATCTTGCATATATTTGTATTCCAGACACTATACCTGAAAGACAAGGAACTACGTAGTAGTAGATATCAGTCAAACAGGCAAAGGATTAGAAATGTCTCCTAAGAGGAGATTTGTGTTCAAAAAGTCAAATGTAGAGTTAGACTGGATCTCTCTGAAACATGTTAAGATACTGTGTCAGCTCTTTCTAAATATTCTTAAGCTTTGAAAATAAGTTTTATGTCTTAGTCTCCCCAGTGGTTAGGTGTATATTTAGACCTGTGTGCATGTACAAGTGGATATGCATAGATGCATAGGTGTGTATATAAGTTAATGTATAGAGATAAGTATGGATAATTGCACATTTAATTGAACAGCCCTTGTTCATAGATGTGAAGTTTTACCATTCTTAGAGGGCTGATTTAACTTTCTATAACCTATCTGGTTTACCAAAAAACAAATAGGATAACGAGTTTTAAAGAAAAGTCCCTTGTTGGCTTCAAATAATATTTACGTGACTCAGAACATGTCACACAATAAGATGTTTCAATTTAACACATACTGTCATTATGTTAGCTCATCTTTTACATGTATAATGTCAAAGACCTCTCAATCTCACTCATCTTTTAGATCACGAACAAGGAAAAACACAGAGGCTTTCAGCTAGGTTTCATGGATGATGATAAATCCTTTCAAATTGTATATATGCATGTACATATAAACATGTAAGTAAAGTAATATGTTTGTGCATGCATGTGCAAATATATTTCTAGAGAGAGGGTCTCCTTTCAAGTTGTATATATGCATGTATACATAAACATGTAAGTAATGTGTGTGTGCATGCATGTGCAAATATATTTCTAGAAAGAAGGTCTTTCATCACATTCTCAAAAATATCACAGTCCGCAGGAGTTTGTTTACTCTGTGTGAACCTAAATAGCTTTGATTCAAACTCAATTATAATTAAAATTAAAATCACAAGATTTTAGAAAAACTCATGGAAGCAGAGTAGATATGATTACCAGGGACTGGCTAGGGGTGGTTCTGGGGAGGTTTGGGTCAAAGGATACAACATTTCAGGTAAACAGGAGGAATAAGTTCAAGATATCCATTGTAAAACATGACTGTAGCAATAACAATGTTTTCTATACTTGACAATTACCAGGAGAATACAGTTTAAGTGTTCTCACCACAAACAAAACATTATGTGAGTTGATGCACATGTAATTAGCTTAATTTTGCCATTCCACAATGTTTACATATATCAAAATATCATCTTGTATACCATAAACATATACAATTGTAATTTGTCAATAAAAAACATAATAATAATGTTTTGGTAATTTTTCCTAGGAACTTCAAGAGTGCTTGATAAGTTTTTGTTGTTGTTGTAGCTTTTTGTTTTTTGTTTTTTGTTTAGATGGAGTCTTGCTCTGTCATCCAGGTTGGAGTGCAGTGGCATGTTCTTGACTCACTGCAACATCTGCCTCCCAGGTACAAGTGATTCTCTTGCCTCAGCCTCCCAAGCAGCTGGGACTACAGGCACCTACCACCATGTTCACATAATTTTTGTATTTTTAGTAGAGGTGGGGTTTTTCCATGTTGGCCAGGCTGCTGTTGAACTGCCGATCTCAGGTGATCCACCTGCTTCTGTCTTCCAAAGTGCTAAGACTGCAGGCATGAACCACCACAGCTGGCCAATAAGTACTCTTTAGAGATTGCAAATACTGCATTATTAATTAAAGATTAAGACAAATAGATATGAAAAAGAGACAAATAAAGATAAATTGATCTAATAGATGTGGATCAGAATCCACAACGTTTTAACTTAAATTGTTGTTATTCTGTATTCTGTAATCATAACATTGAGGTTTTTCTCTTAAGTCTACTTGCGAAGATAAAGATATTTCCTATTAATATTAAAATTTTTAACAGCTCCAAATAACTCTTGTTTTATAGCTTTAACGTGATGAGATTTGTTATAAGAAATGACATTTAATGGAATGTTTCTGGTAGAAAGCAGTGTTTTTTTCCATGGAACTGTGCACAGTGTTTGCCAACAGGGGTTGCTCTTCCATCACACTTTGTGACAATCTCCTTACAATTACCTACTTGATCTACTTACAATAAATCCTGCCACCAAAACAATGCACAGCTCCATTTATAACAACGAATATGTTTGCAGGATCTCCAGTGGCCTGCAGACCACAGACCACAGGCTGACTATGGCCGCAGCTTGTTTTTGTAAGCAACGTTTTACTGGAGTGTACCCTCCCCCATTCCTTCATTGTCTATGGCTGCTTTTGGTCTGTGATCACAGCACTGAAGACTTCCAACAGAGCCACATGTTTCACAGAGCCACAAATATTTTATAACCAGCTTTCACAGAACAAGTGTGCCAATCCTCACTCTAGACATTCATTGGTTTCTCTATGCCTGTCACACAAGCTTGTTATATGATCCTCAGCTTTCGGCCCCTTCCCCACTTAGATCCCACAGTCACCAAGCCTTCTAGAGAAAGAATTTTGAGTGCCCCTCCATTTTCTTCATTTAATCACTGGCTCAGTTCCTCTTTACCCTGGGTTTGGATTGTTGCAACTGTTTCCTTCTTTGCTTAACCTGCCTCATTGTTTCCCACTTGAAAATAATAATTTACTTTTCCAGAAATACCATGACCAGGTACTCTTGCTATACACTGACAAAGGTTCCCATGTGCCTTTAAAAAATCTTTAGAATCTATCCTGACATAGGAGGCCCTGAAAAATCTGTTCCTGAAAACTTCATTTACAGAATCCTCTTACAGACAGCCCTCTGTCCCTCAAGACTATTTCTTCTACTGCCTAAGTCCTGCCCACCCTTGCTTCAGGTTGCCCCCAATGCCTCCCTTTCGGTCAGGCCTTTTGCAGCCTCCTCCATCTGCAGCTGTCACTGCCTCCTCCACAACCCTCAGTCATCACCACCTCTTGTCTATACATAAAACTGAATATCCCCTTCCATTGGTGGATGCTGGTTTTGAGGTTCCCTTTCTACCTCAACTATTAGAGTTAAGCTCACCAAAGCAGGAATTCTTTTATGTACCTTGACAGCCTCAACACTTAGCATAATGCTTTGGGTAGAGTTAAGTGAAGGATAACTGTAATACTAGCAATTGTTGAGTGTTTATTATGTATCAAGATTGTCTCACTGGCCCGGCATGGTGGCTCATGCCTGTAATCCCAACACTTTGGGAGGCCAAGGCAGGTAGATTGCTAGAGCACAGGAGTTTGAGACCAGCCAGGGCAACATGGCAGGACTCAAACTCCTATCTCTACAACCCTATCTCTACAAAAAATACAAAAATTAGCCAGTGTAGTGGCACAAGTCTGGAGTTCCAGCTACTCAGGAGGCTGAGGCAGGAGGTTTGCTTGAGCCCAGGAGGCAGAGGCTGAAGTGATCCAAGATTATGCCACTGTACTCCAGCCTGGGCGACAGAGCAAGATCCTGTCTCAAAAAGAAAAAAAAAAAATAGTCTCATGTATAAAGAATTTCATAGGCCCAAAAAAAAAAAAAAAAAAGCAAAACAGAAAAAAATAAAATAAAATCAGTCCTCCAGGAGCTTATAGTCATACTCTGACCTTACTCTTACCACCTTTGTAGTTAATTCTCTCCTGTGTCATGCAAGAACTGAAATCTTCTTTAGAAATAGTTTCTACGCTTTTTAAAATTTAATTTGTATTTTCCCCACTTAATTCTCATGTTATCCTCAGTTCCGTAGGTTAGTCTACATATCTCTTGCCATATCTAAAAAAAAATCGAACATACTTTAAGCCCAATTAATAATTATTAGCAATTATTGAGCATTTATTTATTAAGCATCAATATTTTTCTAATTCTTCTCACTTATTGTTTGATTTAATCTCCCAAAACTCTGAGCAAGGTATCATTTTGAGAGACGAGGACACAGAGGTAGTGAGGTCATCTGATCCAGAGAGTAGAATAGAAGCTCAGATAGTCCATCTGATAAGCCCAGGCTGGTCAGGACTGCACTGTGCTACAGCAGCTAGACATGATTTTACACAGATGGGGCAGGGAGGAGGGGCTCAGGTCCCCCTTTCCACACCTGCCATTCCCCAGCCCAATGGGATATCCAAGCAACTGTTTAAAATCCAAGTCACATCTCACGCATGGAATTCTCACACATCACCCGCGAGTTTTGTACTGATTTTTTTTCCTGAACATTTTTATATCATTTGAAAAGTATATTAACTCTCTTTCAAAACCCATGTTTTGAATTAACCATTTATTCATTCATTGAATCAATCAAATTTACTGAAGGTCTTCTGTGCTCCAGGCATTTGGAATAAATAAATAAAGCCATAGCTCAAATTATCTTGGGGCATGATGTGATTAAATAGTTAATGGTCCTGGGATATCTTAATAAAATTCTTAATTGTAATGACAATAAGTTAATTTACAAAATTATTTGACTTCAAAACATGTGCAGCACTTTACAGCTTCTGTACTTTACACTTTAATTTCTGAGCCTCATAATAACTCTGCAGGGTAGGTATATAACATTCCTTACAGATGAGAATATAGTTTTATCAAGCTTGAGCAATTTTCTCATGGTTCTCTTAAGACTGAAGTCTTACAAGTTGGAGGTTCAGTATTCCAAAGATTAGGGTCACAATGCACTATGAGACATAGTTCTTGTACTATTGTATAAGTAGGTCATAATTCTACAGAAAAGGTCAGACATTTAGCTATACACTTTACTGACATCTACTTAGATCAGAAGGTGATCTTCATGGAGTACAATTAGTTTGGTTTTACCAGCAAATTCAATTAGCAGTATGAAAAGATCTCAAGACAAGTAATTCACCATGTATTTATTTTAACATCTAAGTTCTATTAACTAGCATGCTTCTCTGTTGAAAGCTGTACTACAGATAAACTGAATAGGATTTGCTGGTGTAATAGTTAAAAGATCAGAATCAGATCCAGGCCAGGCACGGTGGCTCACACCTGTAATCCCAGCACTTTGGGATGCCAAGGCGGGTGGATCACGAGGTCAGGAATTCAAGACCAGCCTGGCCAATATGTGAAACCCCGTCTCTACAAAAAAAAAAAAAAAAAAAAAGAAAAGAAAAAAAAATTAGCTGGGTGTGGCAGTGTGTGCCTGCAGTCCCAGCTACTAGGGAGGCTGAGGCAGAAGAATCGCTGGAAACCGGGAGGAGGTTGCAGTGAGTCAAGATTGCGCCACTGCAATCCAGCCTGGATGACAGAGTGAGACTCCGTCTCAAATAAAAAAAAAAAAAAGAAAAGATCAGAATCAGTTTGCAAGAGGAGCCACCTTCCTGCTTCATTTGGATTCTGTATTTATTAGGATCCTAGACCAGGGCTTCTCTCTTCATCCGTTTCTTTTTCTCTCCTTCCTAACCCGTCCCTCTGTGGCATATGTACATTCTTCAGGGATACGACATCAATCAAACCCTGCAGCAATCCCGGAAGATGGCATAGCAGAATAAAAAAACCTTCTTTAAACCACGAAAGTCCCTGGGGATTATTTACTATAAAATATAACTACATGAAAAGTATTTTAATTATAATATCATTTAATTGTGAAAATATTAATATTCTACTTTGACTCTACCTAAAACTTTGAGTCAGAATTACTTTTGAAGCTTTTTCAAAATGCACACATCAAAGGCTATTCCCAGACCTACTAGTTCAAAATCTCATTACTGTTTTGTTAAAGTCTAATGGAGGGTGCTGCTGTGTAGCCACATTTGAGAACCAGTGATCAAAGGGGTGGGAGATGGCCCTCCCACCCTTTACCGTCAGAGTCATAAACAGAAGATGCTGATGTTAAAATTAAGATGTGTTTACATAGAAGAAAACTATTTTAGTTTATATACCTTCCAATTTTGCAAGTAGAAAGAGGAATAACATGATGGGGAGAATCATTACTACTTATGCTACCACACTCCAAGAAACAGAAATTCAAGAAAAGGCAGGACAAGTCCCCCGTTACCAAGGCCACCATGTTGAGGCTCGCACCTCACCGTGGACACAGCTAGTTTGACATGGAGATGAGAGAGGAAGCTAGTCCAGGCCAAGCAAGATCCGATCCTTCAACCATCAAGAGGCAAAAGACAACATCACAATATTGGATTGGTCATTAGATCAAACTACAAGGGAAGGAAAGTGGTGCAAATAATCCAGTCCAAGGAAGAAAATGAAACTGAAAGGTTGTGTCTTGTTTGCATTTCTTGGTTGTTTGCCGACATTGGGCATTTTACATATACCGATTGATTTTTGTATGTCTTTCTAAAGAAGTATCTATTCAGGTTCTTTTCCTGTTTTCTAAGTGGGTTATTCATTTTTGGTACTGTTGAATTTAGAAATTTCTTACATATTTTAGAGATCAACCCTTTATCAGATATAGGATTTGCAAATATTTTCTCCCATTCTGTACGATGCCTTTTCACTCAGTTGACTGTTCCCTTTCCTGTGCAGAAGCTTTCTAGTTTGCCGCAGCCCCACCGTTTATTTTTGTTTTTGTTACTTGAGTTTTGGTGTCAATTCCAAAATAATTGAAATAAGAATCTGGAAGAGATACCTGCATGGTTATGCTCATTGTAACATTATTCAGAATAGCTAGGCTGTAGAAACAGAATAAATGTCCATCAGCATTTATGTTGTCATAAACATAAATCAACAGAGGAATGGATAAAGAAAGTCTGGTACATACACACAATGGAATAACACACAGCTTTAAGAAAATTCTCTGATATGTGACAACAGGGATGAGCCTTGAGAGCAGTATCGTAAGTGATATAAATCAGTCATGGAAATATGAACACTGCACAACTCCACTTATCTAAGGTATCTAAAATAGTCAAGTTCATAGAATCAGGGAGTGGAATGGTGGTTACCAAGGGCTGAGGGAAGAGGGAGAGGAGAAGCTACTAATCAATGGGCATAAATTTTCAGTCAAGTAAGATGAATAGCTCCAGAGATTGGCGGCACAACGTTGTACCTATAGTCAACAGTTACATATTGAACACTTACAAACTTGTTACGAAGGTAGATCTCATGTTACGTGATCTTACAGTAAAATAAAATAAGTTAAACATTTTGTTGTACGGCCTTTTAAAAGGCTGAACTGGACAGAGGGGACTAAGAGTAAAGGAGAATATTGGAGAAATGAGAGTGGAGAATCTCTGCCCACCAGGTAAGTGATTTAGAGGGCTGCTTCCTCCTTGATTCTCATGGTGATAACAGCACAGTTGCTTACACATAAATGGGATCAATAGGAGCCTTCTTGTTAGAGGTTACCCTAGGGGGAACAAGTTTTGTCACAGAGGTAACACAGAGGCACAGCTGTCCCTATGGTTCTCCTTCCTTTCCCCACTTGTCCCTACCTTCTCTGTGCTTACAACAGGAAGGCTTTATCATATCCATGCCACTGCAGTCTTATCGCAATCATCAGATGCAAGACCACTGCTCAAAAATGAGCAATGATCATTTTAATGGTCATTTTAACGGTAGCCATTCTGACTGGTGTGAAATGGTATATCATTGTCGTTCTGAATTGCATTTCTCTGCTGATTAGTGATGATGAACATTTTTTCATATCATTGCTGACCACATGTAGGGTTTCTTTTAAGAAGTGTCTGTTCATGTCCTTTGCCCATTTGTTATTGGGCATGTTTTTTGCTTGCTGATTTAAATTTTCTATGGATTCTGGACAGGAGCTAAACATTGAATACACATGGACACAAAGATGGAAATAGCAGACACTGAGGACTGCTTGAGGGGGGAGGGTGAAAGGGGGGCATGGTTCAGAAGGCTACCTATTGAGTACTTTGCTCACTACCTTGGTGACATGATCATTTGTATACCAATCCTCAGTGATGCACAATTTACCCATGTAACAAACCCACACATGTAGCAACTGAACCAAAAAATAAAAGTAGAAAAAACACAATCCACCACTTCATATCACTAGGATGGCTATTATAATAATATTAAAAAAGAAAAATAGTAAGTGTTGCTGAGGATGTGGATAAATTATAATCCTTGTGCCTTGCTAGTAGGAATGTAAAATGATATCGCCATTATGGAAAATTGTTTGAGAGTTCCTCAAAAAAATTAAACATCGAATTGCCATATGGTCAGTAATTTTACTCCCAGGTGTGTGTGTGGGTGTGTGTGTGTGTGTGTGTGTGTGTGTCTGTGTGTCTGTGTGTGTGGTATGTGTGTGCATGTATATATATATGCACACCTAGTAGAATATACAATAGTCTATATAAAATAAATATTTTATAATTATACATATAACATATACAATAGAATGTTATTCTTCCACAAAGAAAAAATAAACTTTTGATACATGTCACAATACAGACTTGAAAATATTACACTAACTAAAATAAGCCAGGTACAAAGGGACAAATCTTGTATAATTTGATGTATGTGAAGTACCTAGAGTGACCAAATTAATAAAGACCTAAAGTATATCAGAGGATGCCAGGAGCAGGGGCATGAGGGAATGGGGAGTTATTGCTCAATGAGTACAGAGTTTGAGATGATAAAAAAGTTTTAGAAACACATAGTGGAGATGATTGCAAAATAATCCAAATGTAACTAATGCCACTGAATTTTAAAGATAAAAGCGGTTAAAATGGTAAATATTATGTTATGCATGCAAGTATTTTACTCCAGTAGGAAAAGCCCAGTTAAGCTCCTCTTAGGTCCACAGGGCCCTGCCATACCTCTCAACACCAAGTGTGAATGATCATCCCACTTAGGATCATGACCTTCTCTGCAGAATGAAGTCCACCCATCACTCTACCCACAGACAGGCTCCCACTCCCCTGTCCCTGGGAATCGCGTGCCAGCCAGGTTGGGGTCTCTCACTTTCTTAACACCTGAGCCTACGTTTTGCCTCTGATCCCCAGGTCTTTTTCAACTGTTCGGAGCTTTTTATCTGTTTTTCTCCTTACCTAGCTTGCCTTTTTGTTTTCTATAATGCTTTTTTCTGGTGCTTGTGGTTGGCCCAGTTTTTGCAGGGACTATTCAGCTCTCTGTATTTGGGTTTTCCAAATTTCTTGTCTGTTTACTTGGCTTCTGCCCTTCATCTGTCCTCATCCTCCCGCCTCACATAGCCCGACTCTAGTTTGCTCCTGTCCTGACTTGCACCATGTTCTGGGCCTGTCAGACCTGAAACACAAACTTCTCCGTGTTTGCTCTAAGCACCTGACTTTTAAGTGAGCCAATTCACAATTCTGTTTATTCCAGGAAGCCTCAAGTCAGCTTCATAATCACTTGGAGAGCTTTTAAAAAGACTGATAATCAAGGTAGAAATTTACCCTGAAAACATATCTCCAGGAGTACAAAATACTGTAGGCATAAGTGGCATTGTTCATAACAGCAGAAGCCAGGAAGCAACTTAAATGTTTATCCACAGGGAACTGGTTGATTAAATTGTGGCACACCTATCCACTATGCAGCCAGAGAAGAGAATGAAGAAAGATAGCAGTGTTGGAGTGATCCCAAGGATAAGTTGTTTTAAAAGAAGAAAAAAGGAAAGCAATGTGCAGAATGGTAATACATGGTATGCTACATTTGGTAAGAATGGGGAAAACTAAGAAAAAAAATGCGTATGTTTACATGAGTATGTGTATTTGCTTATTTTTTCAAAAAGAAACAGTGGCAGTATAAATCAGAAACTAACATAAATGGTTACTAAGTAGAAAGAAAAAAATGGGTAAAGAGGCGAGGGAAAGAAATAATTTTCTGTGTGAATATTTTATTTAATTTCAATTTTGAGTCATGTAGATATTTTACCTACTCAAAATAAAAAAACTACAATAAATGAATATAACTATATGCAAAATTGGTACCTAATCACGAGAACATAATTATTTCAAGTGACTTTTAAACACGGAACTCTGTGTATATATTCAAGACAAAGGAAAATATAATGTGAAATTTTAACAATAGTTTTATTGTTAGTACTAATGTTGAAATTTTGATTTTGAAATAATTATTGTAGAGAATATATTGTATAGAATAAATACATAATTTTGACATTATCATAGTTATTGTATAGGATAAATAAACATATTGTTATTAGGAACCAAGCTTGTTAATGTTAAAAAGAGAGAGAGGAATAAAGAATTTAAGAAAACCCTATAATATTAAAGTATTAAATTTTGATTTAAAAATAATTTTTTAACTTCGAAAATTTTAAAAGCCTAAAAAAATAATACCCCAGTGACAATAAAAGCATCCATCACCCAAAGCATTGATTACTACAGACTATTTTATACTCAAAGGATCTTGTACTCCTTAGATTAATGGTGGCCCATCTATATTAGAAAAATTTCAAGATGAGCCTGAGACATATTGTGCCAGAAACCAAATAATTGCTCAAAAATGAACTTATAACTCATAAATGAACTTATAGGGACTCCCACTTTGCAAGTTTGGAAAAAGAATTTTTAACTATGTTATATTTCCTTCTTTTTATGGTTGAATAGTATTCTATTGTGTGTGTATATATATATTCTTCAAAACATCATTCTGTGCACATTAAATACATACAATTTTATGTCACTTAAAAATAAATATGAAGATATTTCATATTTGTTTACAAAGCATAAATAGGTATATTAATTCACACTTATACCAAAAATAAATTAAAATTAATAAATTTACTAGATGTAATTGTTATACAATTCTTACCCTAAAAAAATGGTGGTCAAATGACAATGATTATGCCTCTACCATTATGTTCTTGGAGTAAGTGCAGTTCATTCCTGGCTATTAAATTTAGAAGAATCATAGACTTCTACAACCCCTAATGAATTCAGTAAAATTGTTGATTCCTGCAAGCATTATCATTGGATGTTTGGATCTTTATAACAGGGGGATTTGTCCAACATCAACTTCAATATCTACAATAGTGACTTCATGGGCCTGCAATGTGTTGCAATATGAAGTCTACAACATCATCTCTGAGGCATCCTTGCCAAAAGAATCAAGCTGAATCTCTTCAAACATTTAGGCTTACTTTCCTCTTTCCAGAGAAAGTAAGATAGAGAAGCAAACTAGCCAATACTTTGAAAAATCACTCAGATCTATCTTGAACACAGATCCTCTAACAAGACAACTAGCTGAGTCTTCTAAGCAAGCTATATCATGGGGAGAGAGATTGTTCCAGATTGGGAGAGACTAATGACACATAATAACCAATGCAATGCAATAACCTTGATTGGATCCTGGATCAAAAAATAACTAGGGAAGACAAAACAGAAAATCTGAATATGAACAGAATACTAAACTATGCTAAGAAAGTATCTTTTAATATTCTAGGGAAAATAATGATATGTGACTATGTCAGTGAAAGTCATTATTATTAGAGGTAAGGCAAAATAATATCTGCAGCTTACTTCAAATGGTTTTGAGGGAAATAAATATGTGTGCTTTTGCTTTTATATATATAAATATATATATATATACACACACATAAAAGTATGTTATATATGTGTGTGCACACACGTGTCTCCTGCATTTGTGCATGCACACAAAATGTAACAAACTGTTAATCATTGAAGCTGGATAGTGAATAAGGATGTTTATTGTTCCAGTTTTTAAATGTTTCTGTATATTTGAACACTTTCATCACAAAAGTCAGATAAAAGTGCAGAGTGTAGGCTCCACCCAGAGAGATTCAAATTAACCGGGAGGGGCTTGGGCATTAATACTTTTAATCAACTTCCATGTGATGTCGATCTACAGCCAGTGTTGAACACTGCCCTCAACCATTATGTCCCACCCTCCTGCCACCCAATCTCGCTCAATTCTGGCATCTCCTGGCCCTACAGACACCTCCTTAGAGCTTCTGGTGCCTTTTTGAGTCCCCTGAGTAAAGGCTCCTGGGGAGCCACTTCTTCAGCTCACTATACAGGCCTTTTTCGATGGCCAAACAAAATCCCATCAGGAAGGCATTCATCAAAAAGAGAAATGTCATGGAAAACCGCAAATGCACACAACTGTGAAACACAGGGGAAGATGTGGGCTTAATACAGGAAGCAGTGACACTAAACAAAGCAGGAAACAACTCAATGAAAAGACCTAGGGAAAAAAGCAAAGAAAGTGGAAAGCTGTTCTAGTGAGAGTCCCAAAAGTACGGCTAAGCTGTGAGGTCATACTTAGGATTTACTCACGTCAGTGTCATGAGTAGTTTTACACAGGGAGAAGATCTATTAGAGAGAACTTTGAGGGATTCAAAAGCTGGGATCCAGGGACACAGGAAATAAGTAGATAGGCTTAGGCCGATACCAGTGCTTTCACTAGAAGAGAAAGTAATTTTGGACTCAGCACAGATGCGTGTCCCCAGCTGTTCTGCCTCCCCTACCTCTCACAAAGACTGCATCCAGAACCCTGGTGAAATGCAGCTTTAAAAAAAAATAGGTTAATAGTCCAAAACCTGTAAGAGATTTGACAGTGCAACACAGCGTAGCCTTGTGGCTTATCTATCACAGAAAAGAGATCTTTAAATTAGAGAGTGAGTACCTCAGAGCATACGAAACACTTTCCAAGGTGCTCTGGCCAGAATGATTTAAGGATCAGATTCCAAATCCTTCATCCCTATTTTCCTACAGTGGTCTTGCTTGAGCCAGCCCCCGTTGTGGGGTCAGATGCCTGTTCGGAATCTGCTTGCTCACAACTTCCTTCCACAAATAAGCTTCTCACTTCACAGAGGAAATCCATACTCCTCAGTAGTCAGAAATCTTACTCCGGGGCCTTGCCTACAGGTGAAAAACCTTATCAAAGGGAAATTCAAAATCTTTGGTGTTGGCAAAGTCTCCTTTGCCCAAGGGACCATATTCTTCACCATTTTTATCCCATCCATCTCCAGAAGAGATATGTATCTTTAAAAATTAGGTTTTAGAGTTAACATTACTAAATATTTTGAAAAAAACAATTCTATTTCATTCATCATGTACCACTAATAAGCATAATAAAACTAAATGCAGAAGAAAAAGTTTAACCCTGGAAACCTTATGTCCCATGAACATTTTTAAGTTTTTATTTTTTTGTTGCCGATAACTATGTGTTATAGACTTGATCCAAATGGAAATGTTTACTTATGTTAATTTATACACGCTTGTATTTTGCTCTAAAAGAGTCTAAAGTGTATGTGTTGTATACACCCAAATGCTCCTGTAAGACTTGGGAGTGTGTCTTTGAAATTGAGGACAGGAATATCATGGAACCGTTTCTGCTATATCAAGTGTGTTCTGAACAAAGCTAATGGAGTGTAAATTCATCAAGCTCCTAATCAAAGGTTTGCCTCATCTAGCTTAAAGGCAATTAAACATAAAATGCAAGATGTCTAACATAAGCGAAAACATCAGTTTAGCTTTTTTGGAGTAGCCTAAGAAAACAGCTTTCTGCTGAGGAAACCTTATTCTGGCATTTAAAAGTTACGTTTCAATTGAATGAAATCAAATGTAAATTGACAAAGACAAAATAAGAAACCATCAATGATTGAAATATTGTTTGTAATTGCACAAATTCACAGGATATACTAGAGTCATGAGTTTTGTTCTCCTGGGATGTATTTGCATTTAAAAGCGACAGATTAGAAAGCAACTTAATTTATTCACAAACTCACCCAAAAAAAATGCCATCCAACATACTGAAGATTTCTATTCATTCAGGAATTTGCTAATTTCCCTGTAGTATACAAGGCTGGTATTTTTATACTCAAGCCCACATATTAGTAACAGGACTTCTGATCCTAGCTGAAATTCTTTTGTTATCCTAAAGGCTTGTTAAACCGGATTCTCTTGAAACCCTAATCACCTCCCATCCCTCCACCCCACCTCTGACTTTCAGTAGGTATCTTGACCTTTTATCTCACAGCTTCCTGCCAACAAGCCCCTAGCGCATATGTGCTCACAAACATCATTTCTCCTTTCATAGATTTTATGACAGCGAGAGTAGCTCGTCATATACAGTGCTCTCTCCAAAATAACCAGTCTTCATCTTGTTGTTAAAACCAGGGGGTATCTTTCAGTTATTATATGACTGCCAAATGACTATTTGGCAGCATTTTACACTTCTGAAAATTAAAACGCAATTTTTATAAGCATTTTGATTTTGATAGAAATATTTCGTTACATCCCCTATACTGCATTTTCTCTGGCAGGAAAATGAGTAGTTTGGTCTTAGAAAGATTTTTGATATATTTCAATAATAACAGTAATAACAAATACTGATTGAGGACTTAAACATTCCAAGATTTATTTTAAGTACTTCATATTTATTAAAGCATTTGATCCCCCAAATAACTCTATGAGACGGGCATTTATATTCTCTCCATTTTACAGATGCTACAGAGAAAGTGTAATAAAATTATTCTAGGTTGCAGAGGTGGCAAGTGTTTGATCCCAAGCTGCCTGAGCCTGCCCTTTACCTACCAAATGCTGCCAAGTTAACTGTAACATTCACTTGACTAGACACCTCAAACAATCAGATTGAGATTTGATTCTAAGACGGGCAGCATTACAAAGAATTTATAGATAGACAATGAGATAACTAGATAGACAGACGGATGGTAAGAATGAGCTGATTAAGAAGACACCTCCATGTGAAGTAGCTTATCAGCTGGTATACTAGAGACAAATCACAGAAAAATTAAAGTACTTGGAGGTTATCAAATCAAGTCTGGAACCGAATTTTCTAGGTCATATGCAGCCAACCATGTTTGCTACTAGATTAAGAAGAAGCTACATTTTCTTTTAAGCACATTGCTAAGTAAAATTACAAAGATGGTAGAAAGAGGAATGAAAGGTTAATCAATAACTAAATTAAGTTAGAAAATGAACTGTTGCTTAAGATACTAGAGAAAAGCATTCAAGCAATTAATTACAATGCATATAATTCTGCTGCTATATGAATTTAGGTAACAGGAAGATTAAGTAAAAATTGATTTTTCTTGCAAGACAATAACACCCAGAATATCAAGAGGTGGACAAAAAAGAAATGGTACTAAACAAATTTTTTTGCACCCAGGTGATCAAAATGTTGCTCAGTTTTCCAAATTCAAATATCATAAAGCTTTCAAAGTCCTTAGATATGGCCCTGCCATTTTCCCATTACTTTCCTACTTTCATATTGCTCTGTATCTTCAAAGTTTTTGTATTAGAGATAATGGATATCAATAACAGCTTTAAAAATAAGTGATTCTTGACCCCCAACCAGATATTAAGTTGCATGCTCAGATTCATGCTGAGTTTAATTTAAAGAGCTACTGGTGAGGAACTCTGAGAATAAGTTGAAACAATAGTCACTTATGTGAATTAAATGTTTTACATTAGAAGTGTTTTGGGCCTAAAAACAGACATATAAATGATCTTAATTAATAGAAATACTGCCATGCTTAAGATCATTCAGCACTTCTCCAGAACGCAAAGTATATTTAGAGTTAGATGCAGATTTACATGTGAATAAAAGATTTCCTCCAGCCTTACTCTCCAAAATCCAAAGAGTAACAACAGAACAGCTACGGGAAAGAAGAACAGTGACATGAAAATAATTTGAGGATGAAAAGCAAGAATCAGAACTGTTCATGCTCAGGCAAATTCTGAAGAACAAGGTAGTGCTCTAAAGAGAGGAAAGAATAGAAAGCAATATTAATTAATAATTACTAAAAAGCTATCCCACTTGAATCTACTAACTGGGTTACTAAAAGAGGAAAAAATTAAAGTGTGGATCTGGGACAAAAGGTAGCATAGGAAAGCATAATTTATAGAATAGAAAGCTATATGGAGTTTTCAAAATGAGCATTAATTTTGACCACCAAAATAGAGATGATTATACTCTCAAGAAGAGGAAAATGTTGAGGTGTAGCCATATTGGGGTTCTGTAACAGCAAAAGTGCAAGACAGTGGAATATGCAGCTATTAAAAATTAGAAGAAACAAAACAAATTTTCTATAGTAATGGAATTTTTTAGTATTCACTAAAATTAAAGATTTAAACAAAAGGCATGTCAGATGTCTCTTACCCTTAGAATGCACCAGTACGGATGCAGTTCTGGAAATGTACTATAAAGGCCATGAGTTCAAGTCCTCTGATGTGCCAGATGCATTTTCATCTCCTCATCCAGGAGCAGGAGGGCTAGCACATGTCTTGCTTTTAATGATCTGAGGCTTCCAGTGTTTTCCTTTTGTCTTTCTCTAGCATCTCTGGCTTCTTCTTGAGCCTATTTACTCTTGCTTCATCTTTCTGTTACTTATATATATTCATAGCAAACACTCTTTAACATTCATTTTAAGAACAAAGGATTATGATAATATATAACATTCTTATCTTTACCATCCTTCTCTCTATACTGAAAAACAATTTATTTACCTTTTACTCTTAGAAATACTATTTTACTACTCTACGACTCAGAATATACCTCAATTTCTCCAGGTTAAGTTTCTGAAGTTCAGCAAACTACATGAAATTCCAACAATTGAAATAACTATATGGTTTCACAACACACTGTTATTGTTTTCTGTTTTTCTCTTTTGAAAAACTTTAAACTGTGGACTGCTTCATCTATTGGTAAGCTAAACTCACAGATATTATTGTTTAATGTGCACATTTGATCAACTTTTCCCATATTGCATTTCCATTGAAAATTTCTTTTGCTGAGGTTATCAAGCTAGTTCTCCAATTTGTTAATCAATTCTGTTTTTATTTTTGACAAGAAAGCTTTTATTGAATTCTTATTATACATGCATTTATATTATTTAAAAATACCTATTCATAGAAAAAAGAAAACCGTAAGAGTCACTCAAAATATCTCAACTTACAGATAACCATTGTTAACATTCTGCTATATATCATCATTTAGAATCATAGAGCCACTTCTCAAGAGTAACAGACAAAACACTTCACCTACTGGTGTGTAAAAACTAGCCCATGAATTAACTTAGGTAGAAAGAAAATGCTGGTTCATGGTAACTATTGCTGTATGTGTGTCTCCATCAACCACTGGATACTACCTATTCTTCTTCTGGGGATATGGGATGAAATATCCTCTCTCAGGAAGACTCCTGGATAGGAGGGCAAAAAAGCCATTTTGCACTCAGCCTTTTTGACAAATAGAGAAGCACTTGAAAAACTTTTTATTCTTTATGTTTAATTTTCTAGTATAGCATTCAATTGATTTGAAATATTTCTTTTTAAAATGTATTTTGTGTAGTGTGCCATGGGGTAAGACACACAACAGTTATTTCAACAAATATTTATTACCATTCTTTTTGGCAACTGATGATGTGGATATAGAAGATGAAATTTTAATTTTAAATAAAAGCTCTATCTTATAGGAACTGGGAAGCTATGTAATTTTAAAGTTATCAAATTTCGGGGGAAAGCTTGCATGGGGATTATTTACTTCTCACCCAAACCAGCCCTTCTCTCTCAATTTCCTGTCTCCATGATTACCACCATCATTCACTTTCTTATCTAAAGAGGCCTTAGGTCTTTTCTCTCCCTTCATCCGAACCATTACAAAGCACACAATTCAGCGACATTAATTATATTCAGAGTGTTGTGCAACCATCACCACTACTTTTTCCAAAACTTTTTCCATCATCCCAAGCAGAAACTACCTACCCATTAAGCAAGAACTCCCATTTCCTCCCTCTCCTTTGCTACTGATAATCTCTAATCTACTTTAGGTCTCTATGAGTTTCCCTATTCTAGGAACTTCATACATGTGGAATCATATAATATGTGTCCTTCTGTGTCTGGTTTATTTCACTGAGCATAACGTTTTCAAGATTCATTCATGTTGTAGAACTTTACTCATGTATCAGAATGTCATTTCTCAAATATTCCATTGTATGTAGATATCACATTTTGTTTATTAATACATCTGTTGATGGACATTTAGTTTCTGTCCACCATTGGGCTACTGTGAATAATGCTGCAATCAACACCAGAGAACAAGTATCTGTTTACATCCCTCCTTTCAGTTCCTTTGAGTATATACCTTGAAGTGGAATGATTGGGCAATACAGTAATTTTGTATTTAATTTTTTTGAGAAACTGTAAAATTGTTTTAAAACATATTTGCAACCATACTTCAATCTTCTATAACAATTTAGTAATTAAATACCAACAGTAATCTTTTTCATAAAAGTACCTAACTCTTATTGAGCATTTCCTATATGCCAGCATCTCACCTAATTTTTCTCAGTGATTCTCTACAGTAGTTACCATCATTAGCCCCATTTTACCAAGGAGAAAACTGAGGCTAAGAAAAATAAAACCATTTGGTGGTGGATGGGATTGGCAGGTAAATTCTGTCTGTATAAAATACCTAAAGAAGAATTTACTGTTGTCATTTTACAGGTAGAATCAGGGCCACAGTGGCTAGAACAATTTGCTTTGAAGTAACAAGCTGAGTTAAGTAACTGCAGGGTCACTAGAACTGCAGTTAGAGTAGAACTCACTTCTTAATGACTCAGCCAGCTCTCCCATTGCACCTGGCTGCCGGCCTCACTCATATTATATACATAAGACAATATTGTGATCATCTCATATCTACAAATTCATATTTACTCTTAAACTGAAGTCCATTTGTCTCATAAGTAAAAAGAGAAAAGTAAAACTGCAGACCAAGATCATTACAATTATAATAAACCTGTAATATTTATGGAATCATGTATTTGTACTAAGCATTGGACCAAATGTTTTACACACATTATCTTAACTTCACAATAAATCTCTGAGCTAAGTATTATTATCACTTCCCCTTTCTGTATGAAGTGTAAACCAGATTATCAGAAAAATCAAAGAACTTGGACACATGTGCACAACCACTAAGTTGTAATGCAAGGTTTTAACTCTCAATGTGCCCAAATTCAAAGTCCATAGTGTTAACTCTTCTTATTCTCTAAGAGTACCTACGATAAGAAAGAAAATCAGATGAAAAGAGGATTTGTATAATTTCTCACACTTAAAACATAATAAACAATAAATCAGAGGATCATTAATGCTTATGATTTTATTATTTAAAATTTTAATGTCTTAATGTTCCATTATTTTTGTTACAAGTGTTAAATTCAGGAAATGTTGGTTGATTCTAGATTTCTTCTAGGAAAGGCAAAATGGGAGAAATTCCTCACTGCTAAGCAATGCCAATGACTTGAATGAAGTGACTAAAATAAACTAACACGAGCGGTGTTCACAATGAGATTGTTAGAAGTGCTACATATTTTTTACAGTGACTCTTTTGCATCACATTAGCCATGAAGTCTCAGCTGGCAGCTATCAGCTGTCCCTAGCCATAAATGACAGAACAAGTGAGCAGGGCTCACCTACACTTGCTCTGCTCCCACAGGTCCCTCCATCCCCATCTTGCAGTGGTGGGGAAGCACCTGCCCTTTCTAGGAGAGAGGACACCTTTGCGAACACTGCCTGCCCCAGCTGTCCCGGAGAGGCAGTTGTTTCAGTGTCATAGCACAGTCTTCACTCCACATCCCCGATAACGAATCCTGAATCCGCCCTTTACTAACAAGAAAACCTTGGACATGTTGCTTCTCTGTGCCTTGGCTTTCTCATCCATAGAAAGGATGATGATAGAAGCATTTAATCCATAAGGCTGTTGAGAGGGTGGATCCCTTAAATAGTAGCCCATTCTAGGAACTCAGTAGCTGTCGGCTAATATCATTACTTTCGTCATCAACACTTAATCTCTCCCAGGAAAGGTTAGCTATTCAAGAACTCCAGCCCCAGTAACAAGGTGGACAAATATGCCCGTGGCTGACAAGTGGATTCACCAAACAGAGGTAGGAAGTCCCTGCGGTGTTGCTGTTAACAGAGAGCTGAGGTTGTTTCTATTATTCTCGTTTGCCTCTGAACCCACATTCTATTGAAAGGAAGTTGGAATTTCTTCTAGCAAATCAAACTTACCGGGCTTTTTAACCACATGACCCACCCAATTTGTGTGCTAATTCTAGAAAACCCCACCCTCTCTCCTATGAACACTTGTTGTAACTCCAGAGTCACAGCAAACAAGAGACAGTGAGAAATAAAGCATGAAGCTCATTCTAGGTCACTGGCAAATGTATGTGAAAAGAAGGTGCTCTCTTCTAAACAGAAGTGATTTATGTTGGAAAAGGTTAATGGCATTCTCTTTGGAAATAGGCAGGCTTTTTAGTAATACTGAGTTCTCTTAAAATTTGAAAATTTGGCTGGGCAAGGAGGCTGACACATGTAATCCCAGCACTTTGGGAGGCTGAGGCAGCCGGATAACTTGAGGTCAGGAGTTCAAGACCAGCCTGACTAACATGGTGAAACTCTGTCTCTACTAAAAATACAAAATTAGACAGGCGTGGTGGAATGCACTTGTGGTCCCAGCTACTCAGGAGGCTGAGACAGGAGAATTATTTGGAACCCAGCAGACAAAGGTTGCAGTGAGCTGAGAGCACACCACTGCACTCCAGCCTGAGTTACAGAGCAAGACTCCATTTCAAAATAAAATAAAATAAAAACTTCCCTTTAAGGATACTTTTCACTCCATGTCAAACTGATTTTTGATGACACTGACTAAACTTTGAAGCAGAGCAGCTCATTAATAAATTCATTGTGATACAGTTTTACATGTTTAGAAGAATTCCACATAGTGGTCAAGCATTGAACCTGGCATCAATTGTCTCCTCTTGCAAAACTTGGAAATAGTATTGACATTAAAGTTTATCACTATTGGAATAGATTTCTGTCTCTATTTGACAGAAATAAAGAAATGTGTGTTACATGAGTATTTCCCTTCCTCAATTTCTTACAATGTGCTAGTTATCCTTGGGAAGAAAGCACGAGTTTCAAAAAATTCTTACTGATAAAGAATTAAGAGCCAACCTGGCAAATTAAAGTTATTCATTGCAGATCTATTCTATTGGGTAATAAAATGTGCTTTCCTTGGACCAAAATCAGCAATAGAGTGTTACATTAGTTTCCTGGTACTTTTGTAACAAATCACCACAAATGTAGTGGCTTAAAACTTCACCAATTTACTATATTATAGTTCTGGTATCTTATATTTAAGGTTGTTAAGAAGGTAGTTCCCTTGTATAGTAGCCCATACTAGGAGCTCAGTAGTTGTTGGCTAATATTATTACCATTGTCATTCACATTTACACTTACTATCTCATAAAAATGGTTAGCCATTCAGGAACTCTAGCCCAGGAAAGAAGCTGAACAAATTTTCCCATGTCTGACTGGCAAAGTGGAGGTAAATTAGTTTAAAATGAGTCTCACTGAACAATAGTGAAGGCAGAGCTGTGTTCTTTCTGGTGGCTCCAGAGAAGCTGGGTCTACCTGTTTTTTTCCAGCTTCTAGAGGTTGCCTGCATTCTTTGGCTTGTGGTCCCCTCCTCCATCTTTGCCCAAAATGATAGGTTGAATCCTTTATACATCACATCCTTTTGAGTTCCTCTTCAGCCTCCCTTCTCAACTTTTAAGGACCTTTGTGATTACATTAGGTTTACCTGGATAATGCACAATCATCTCCCTATTTTCAGGCCAGCAGATTAGAAATTAAATTCCATCTGCAAATTAATACCCCCTTTGTCAGATAACTGAACATATTTATAGGTTTCTGGAATTAGCCTGTAGACACATTTTGGCAATGACTGTTCTACCTGCCACAGTTAGAAAATAAAAAACAAGAAAAATAAAGCACAAAGATAGACTACAAGGGAAAGCCAAATGCCCTAGGATGGCATTTTCAAACATCATATCCACCTGTCTTGATCTAGGTTGTTGAAGTGAACAAACAGCTGAAGGCATGGTATGTTTAAGCTTCTGTGAGTGAAGGACAGGCCTCCATTAGCCCAGGAATGAAATCCACTATACCTGCAGACTACAATAACAGAATCAATGCTCAGAGATTTTACTCCGAAGGATTGTGCACAGTGTAAATGTTGCCCAAGAGCAATTAAATATGTTTGTCCCCACTTTTTGCTTGCTTAAATAGCACTTCCACCAAATGAATATACGCATAGCAAAACTTGGTGCATTCTTTCAATGTGGACAGTCAACACACCTAAAGAGGGTGACTGAAAACTAGTTGAAATTAAAAGTAAAAATCTCCAAGATGTGTTTCTGGCGTCCCCTTATAGACACGAATTCCCTCCTTTGCCTCTCCTTTGTGTTTCTCCCTAAAGTAGCAGGCAATGAAGGCTACATCTCTGAAAGTGAGCAGCTGAAACATTGGGATATGCTACTGGCATACTTGCTACCTGTGAAGTATCTCCTGTGCCAATAATGAAATCCATCATGTGACTAGTTGTCTTTTTAAACCAAAGAGACAGAGCAAGTTAAATTTCTATTTCAGCTGATGCTTTTATGTAAAGAAACCACAGCAGCTCTCATTGTTTATTTAAAATTAGTGCAAATGAAAGCTTTCAATTGTCTCTGTGATGTGGCTTCTTCCTTCCTGCTTAAGATGAGCTCATGATGCCTCCTCCATGATCCTCTACCCTCCCCAGCCTGGTCTCCCGTCTCAGACGTAGACACAACTCATTCTCATCTCTATGGTCTCACTCATGTTATTTGGCCTGAAATCATGCCTTTTCTCTAAACTGTCTCAATAGGATAAATTGGAATACCATTTTCTTTATGAAGCTTTGGTCAAATATTACAACTCAGACTAATATAGAACACTCCAAAATCCTGTAGTATTTAATGCCACTGAGATTGCAACCTAATTTGTTTATATGGTTTTTTTTCTAATCTTCTAACATGTTTTAGGTTCTATTTGACTGCATCCCACATCTTGTTTTGTAATTCTCTCAGTATTTAAGGCAGAACCTAATGTTCAAACTCACTGGTAATCACAGAAACACAAATTACAACAGTGAGAAATAAATGGCAGAAATTAGGAAAGTCAATATTACCAACTGTGACTAGAGATATGAGTAATTAAGTGCTCTTATGTCCTTGTAGATATAAAGTTGTACAACCATTCTGGATCGAATTGGCAGGACTTGGGAAAATAAGTTTTTTTTGCCTTGAGCTACAACACACTCTCTCCTAGAGAGAATATCCGAGAGATATTCTCACAACATTCATCCGCAGACACAAATGGGAATGTTTTCCATGGTCTCCTGTGTGCAAATACGGGGTTAGAGGTTGCCCCAGAGTCCATCGGGGAGGAGAATTGTGAAACATACTGGAAGCACACTGCAGAATAATGTGCAGCAGAGAGAGACAACATGGGGAGATCTTACACACATAACATTAAAAGAAAGAAGACAGTACAAAATATTTTCTACCACAGTACTACTTTTGTAAATTTAAAACATAGGCACACAAAACATTACATATTAGTATATTTTTAAGGCATGTAATGTGTACAATAGGGAGAAAACAATAAGTAGATAAATTAGGGACACTGCAAAGACCATTTTCAATATAGAGTATTAAATTAGAGGCATAATTAATTCAATCTGAGGTCCAAACTAAAGAAGCTAATGACAGATAAGTGTGGATATATAGACTCTAGGAAATGTCCTGTAAAAGTTATAGGCAGTTTTCAATCTCTTTAGTTTACTTTTTTTTTTTGAGACAGAATGCACAGGCTGGAGTGCAGTGGCATGATCTCGGCTCACTGCAACCTCTGCCATCAGGTTCAAGCAATTCCTCTGCCACAGCCTCCCAAGTAGCTGGGATGACATGTGTACATAGCCACACTCAGCTAATATTTTGTATTTTTAATAGAGATGGGGTTTCACCATGTTGGCCAGGCTGGTCTCAAACTCCTGACCTCAAGCAATCCACCTGCCTCGGCCTTCCAAAGTGCTGGGATTACAGACGTGAGCCCCTGCACCTAGCACTTAGTGGGTTTTCTTTTGACTAAAGATAACTTTACTTATCCTTTAATTAAATCCAAGAGTGAGCAATGAAACACTGAGTAGATTTGTTAAAAAGATTTTCAGGTGTTTTGTTGAACCCGAATACGTTTCCATTTGAGCAGTTGCATTTATCTCTGAAAATACAGCCAGCAGGGAGCTTTGAAACATCTGCTACCAAAACTATCAAAACTGAAAGCCTCTATTCCATCTCCTACAATTATATTGAAATGGATTGTTGGCCATTATTTTCTATCCTCAACACATTTATTTTTCATTAACAATTTCCCACCAGCACAGCAGTATGAAATTTAATGGGAGAGCTATTGTGAAATAATTATTTTTACCTTTATAATTCTAGGTCTGCACTGATTTTAATCTGACAAACTATTCCAAATAGCTTTTGGATTATAGTTATTACATAGAATTTAGAATAATCTAACCAGGTTGGAATAGCTTCTCCTAATTAAACAAGTGTGTACATAAAAGATGTATATGAAAGATTGTTTACATTTTCAGGAATAAGAGAAAATCATACTTATGAATGTCATTAAAATGTGGTATAATTTAGATCAGCTAAATCAGTTCTCTAATATGTGTGTGCACATGTGTGTATATATATTATAGAAGTGTGTATATATATCATAGAAGACTAAATATATGGTAAAAGATTTCTATAGAGCATAATATATAAAGTAAAAGACATATAGAAATGGAAATTTAGAAGGAAACATTTCCCACGGAAAGAGAAAAATATTTGTTTTAATCTATCAGTCATGATTTGCTAAGTTGCAAATCTTTTTAAAATAGTCCCAACATTTTAGACCAATTGTTAACTGATAATTGGCTTATATCAGGTGGATTAGTTGATAGTTTCATTTGTGTTTCCTAAAACCATGTTTTTAGCTTCTATTTGTCATACAACAGAGCTGAGCATAGGCTACCTTGTTCAGAATTCCCTAGTTTCCGCAAGTGGAGGTTAATACCCATGTAATGAGCACCAAAAGCCTAGCAGTGTGCATGGGGAATGGACTATTAACACATTTCCCTGCTGTTTATTCTGGGAAAACTCACATGCTTCACTTTTCTTGATCTCTTTCTATACAACACACAAATTAAGCAAGTATCTGAACACACTAACAAACAAAATCAATAAACAAACACTTCAATTTATTTTGTCATCTTTCTTTTTGTGTAGTGTTTATTACATTAAAACGCATATGTTGTATATATGCTTTGAACAAGGCAGTGGGCTATACACTGAGTACTGAACAGACAAATAAGATATAGTCCCTGCCTGTAAGAAGACTAAAATCTCTTCAGATAAATGCAGGTGCCATGCATTCTAACGAAGGACATGGTAGAAAAAAGCCTGTGAGAGAGAAGAGTGTTCAGTCAGGCTCTAAGTCGTTTCAGTCCCGTCTTTCATGCCTCCTTAGTCTTCCCATTGCTTTGGAAGAGACATCCCCAAGCAGTGTTGCTTGACCAGACCTGTGTGCTTGTCCTGAATATGCTCAAGAGAATGATACAGGTATGTTTCTGCCCACCTTGAAATAATCAATTGTCCTGGATGAAAAATTGGTGCTATGATTGGCAGCCCCATATAGGCAAGCATGTATATTATACCTCCACGGGAATCAGTAACAAAAGTAATGATGGGCATCAAATATTATGTAGACTGTCTTAGCATTTGTGCCTTTGCACACAATAGAGTTAATCTGAATCAACTTGGTATAAAAATTATGAGAAAAAAAGTCACTATGTAAACTGGCAAAGAGCTTTCCTCCCAAGTGACAAGTTGGACTAATTGTCTGGGGCCCCATGCTGAAACTCAATAACATAACGATAAGAATGTTCCTTACAGTGATTGATATGGCATCTGAGATGGAGAAATTTGAAATTGAGATATTTTGGTTATCATTTTACAAAGTAGCTTTAATTAAAGATTTTTAAATTAAACAACAACAAATCTCTGTTGATAACAAATGTTTTCTGGTTCTTTCTAGAATCTTAAGCCAAACTTCTTCAATGTAGCCTCAGGCTAAGTTTCTTTGAACTAAAAATCAACCAGCTTCAGTGACTCATGCCTATAATCCCAGCAGTTTGGGAGCCCAAAGTAGAGGGATTGCTTGAGGCCAGTTCAAGACCAGTATAGGCAACATAGGGAGACCCAGTCTCTACACACACACAGACACACACACACAAACACACACACCCACACCTGAATGTGGTGGTGTACACCGATAATACTAGCTACTTGGAAGGCTGAGGCAAGAGGATCACATAAGCTCAGGACTTCAGGGCTGCAGTAAGCCATGATCACACCATTGTACTCCAGCCTAAGTGACAAAGCAGGACCCTATCTCAATAAACAAAGAAAAACACAGGAGAAACGTCATAGAAACTGTCTACACACTAGAAAAAATGTGACAATTTACTTGATGAACACAGCATTGCCTCCTCTTAAAATCGCTCAATGTGCCCCAATTAAAATCTGGTATCAAGTCACTTACGTGGAACAAAGTCTGCATGCACTATGAGAAAGCTCAGCAGCATTTAGTTTCTATAACCCATATGAACAAATAGCACATTTACAGGAATGCAATCACAAGAAAGCTTTATCTGAGTTAAACTTGGAATTCTCATTAACAGTTTTTTAATTGGTTGTTTTTATTACAAATAGCGCAGAGTTAAAAATGAATAAGATACTAGGACTTTGGTTAACAGCGCTATAATGGAGTTTACAATATTTGGAAAACCGTCTGTAAACAGAATTTCTCTACATGTGGGATTTGAAGTGCAATCTCAATGAAATATTTGGTTTGTTTTGAGACGGAGTGTCATTCTGTTGCTCAGGCTAGAGTGCAGTGGCACCACCTCGGCTCACTGCAACCTCTGCATCCCAGGTTCAAGTGATTCTCCTACCTCAGCCTCCCGAATAGCTGGGAATACAAGCATGTGTCTAATTTTTCTATTTTTAGTAAAGACATGGTTTCACCATGTTGGCCAGGATGCTCTCTAATTCCCAACCTCAAGTGATCCACTTGCCTTGGCCTCCCAAAGTGTTAGGATTACAGACGAGACCCACCATGCCCGGCCCCAATGAAATTTTAAATAAGAATTTCGCTGTAAATCTTTTTACTTAATTTACATCTTGATGCATTAGCTTTGGAGAACTAGATTCCCTAAAAGAAGTAAGATCTCTGGAAGTAATGTATAATATTATGACCCAGAACTCTTTAGCTTAATGATAATGATAAAATTTTAAAATGTAATGCTCCCTTCTGTGTCATTTTACACCTTAACAATAAAAATATTATTCATATCTGGAATGCAGACACTGATAGTTGATATTTATTGTGAACTTATTAGACTCCAAGTACTAGTTTATCAATTCTATGCCTTTTAAATCATGGAATCTTTACAGCAACCCTGTGAAGTATTATTATCATCATTATTAATCTGTGCTTTATAGATAAAGAAACTGAGGGATAGGAAGGTTAGAAGGCATGTCTAAGATCACACATTAAGTGGCAGAGCCAAAGGCTGGACTCAGGTAGTCTCATCGCACATTTGAGCTCATGCCTCCCATAACAACAGTGAAAGTAAGCAGCTCCGACACACCCACAGCATTGCTTGGAAAATGGGCTCCTGATTCAAACAGCTTGAATTGCAAAAATCACTATAGCAACTACAATGGTCCTCTTGGAAGAATGAGTTCTAGGATCAACATAGGCGGCAAGCCTAGCTGTAAAGCGGCCCACAGACTAAATAATTCTAAGGAAAAAAAAAAAAAAAAAAACCTGAGATTAATAAAGTGAGTCCATAGGCTTGAAATAGGAAATGATCCAAAGTAAGGATGACTGATCTGAATATGGAAATGTACTGTTTTCAGTTAGCAAAATAAAAGTGGCATCTTCTTCTCCATGTTTATCTTAACTAGCTTGTATGTATTTGATTTATACCAGATAAAAAAAGAAAAAAAAAAAAAAAAAACAAGGATCCACAGCCATGCCCTACCTTTCTCCCATACTTGGCTAATGGACCAATCATGGAGCTTTTATAAAAACAGGGAGAAAACCTGAGACATTAGATTGCTTAGTCAAACAACACTTGCAAACTTTGTGACAGTGAAAAGATTCTGAAAGTAGGCCATTCTGCTCATTAGATTTTAGAAACAGCAATGAGGTCACTCTTAAACTATGCTAAAGTTTGGATACTAATGTGGTGTGGTTGCTTCTCTGTGCTCCCATACAGCCACAACCGCCCTGTCTTCAACACTGTTTATTGGGCACTCTACAATAAATCCAACTTTTAATTGTTTTTCCAGTGATCACAATATATTCAGGCTGAAGCAACCTCATCTCAGACATCTACCCCTCTTGGTAACCAAAACAAGATAATCGACAAACGTTAAAAGCCAAAATGTATGACTAAGTACTGTTGATTGAGTTTGCAAAACTAACTGCAAACTTATCTCCTAGAGATATATTCTAGGTCAGCAAAATTATTTGAGCAAAAGTATCTTGAAAAGACACATAGTTGTCTAGGCTATAGATTATTCCATAATAAAAAAAAATACACAACCAAGGTATTTGGTGATATGCCTGATATGTCCCAAATAAGACTGGACTCTGGTAATTTATAAACCTAGATGAGGAGTCCTTACAAAGAAATGGACTTAAGCTTGGTGCAATCCAAGCAACTTGTTCTGCACTGTCAACACCCCGAATTTGTAGATGAAACATACATCCTAGATTTTGTTTACTGTCCAGGCATAATAACTAATAATTCTTCATTTTGCTCTCAAAATGTCTTTGTTTGAATGAATTGTAGTCATGATACATCTGTACCCTTCAAGTCTGATAACACAAACCTTGGGAAATTTATAGACATTGTACTATTGTGTTATTGTCTTTTAGGGCCATGACTTAGGTCACATCCCTCAAGTGGGTAAGGCTTTGTCTGAAAAGAATGATGGTCTCATTGCCAGTCAATGAAAGGTACGAGTCCCGAGATAAAACATGGTGACACAGGACTTGGGCCTCAGGTCAGTGCGATGGAGGAGAAAAGTACTTGGCCTAGGACTGGGATTTCAGGTGGACCCAGACACTGAAGTACCGAGAAGTCCTTATGATGGAAAGTGGACTGTCCCACTTGAAATCCCAGTCCTAGGGCAAGTACTTTTCTCCTCCATTGCCCTGGCCTGAGGCCCACCTCCTGGGTCACCATGTTTTATCTCGGGACTCATACTTTTCATTGATTGACAATGAGACCATCATTCTTTTCAGACAAAGCCTTACCCACTTGAAGGATGTGACCTAACTTATGGCCCTAAAAGAAAATAACACAATAGTATAGTATCTATGATAGTTCAGGACAAGTTGCCTGGGAAACATGGAAAAGAGGGCAGAGCTAGATCTTGCCATCCAAGGCCAGAGTGGCAACACATGAGTGGCCCACAGGGAAGGGGAGGGTGTGAAGCGTCAGTCCATCCAATGCCTCAGCCACTGAGGAAGCCCTTCAGTGTCCTGAACAGGGCAGAGGAGAGGACACCAGGCACTTGCTCTTGAACAGAAGGAGCTGGGCAAATTAAAGGGTGCTAATTTCTAGCAATAAATGTGCCATCATATGAAGCAAGGTTATTGTGCAACATGGGAATTGTTCACAAATGGTTAGCAGCTTACATAAATGATCATACTTGGTATTGTTTTCATACAGTAAAACTGTGTTTTAGTGTTTCAATTCTTACTTTGTAATTGCTCTGGGATCTATAATCAAATGTAAAAGCTATGAGTTTTCTGAGTACTACGTGCTTTTTAATTACTTATCACTATGCACATTTTAAAGCAAAAGTCATGGTTTGTATTGCCCAATATGTAGAATTCCCTTTGACAGCCTTGCTACAAGTTCCATCTAAACAATGTATTCCAGCATCCTTGTCACCTTTTGTGAAGGCAGAGATGGTTGCCCTTGTCAAGATAGTATAATCCCTGTGATCAACAGACCTGAGTATGAATCTTGGGTCTTCCACATCGGAGCTCAGAGGAGTTTGAAAGCTAATAACTCATCTGAGTCTCAGTTTTCTCATCTATGAAATAGAAAATACCACCAGCCAGGCGTGGTGGTGCACACCTGTAGTCCCAGCTAGTTTGGAGGCTGAAGCATGAGAATCACTTGAACCCAGGAAGCAGAGGTTGCAGTGAGCAGAGATCATGCCACTGCACTCCAGCCTGGGTGATAGAGTGAGACTCTGTCTCAAAAAAAAGAACAACAACAAAAAACACAGGAATGGAAAATATCATATATCTTGTAGGATTGGTATAATGATTAGTGATAAAATATGTAAAATGCTTAGCAAAAGTGATTAGCTAATGATAAGATGATGATGATTATTATTGTTATTAATCCAAAGAATGGGTCCACACTGATTGCCTCGTGTCCCATGAGCAATGCTCCATGGATGATGGCTGAATCACTGTGGAGGTGGGGATGGCACGGAGGAGATAATTCTAGTGAAGGATGGAAGGAGAAGAAGCTAGAATAGGCTCCTAATTCCTAGAATCAGAGGGTACTGGGCTGAGGGGTGAGAAAATCAGAGTAGACAGTCATGTGAAGAAATGAGGAAAGACCGAGGTGTTTCTATCCCAAGAACCTTTCAGCAGCCTCATGCTGCGGGCTGGAGAGCTATGGGAACAAATTCACCCACTCAACCCCTCCACCTGACAGTGTGCTACAAACCAAGCCAGGGCAGGAACAGCACGCCTTTCAGGAATGCCTGAGATCCCAGATATTTTCACTGCCGTGTAATTGTCCTGCATGAAACACAGTGGATTGAAAATTTCACATAAATATCATTACTGTACTAGCCTTAATATAATATCAAGTTTACGGTGGCAGCTTTAGGTCAAACCCTTCAAGACCCATTAAAGTGGTAACACATCCATGTTTGGTGCTTGGGTGAAAAATGGTGATATTGTAGTAAGATTTGGAGAATCAACAGCTTATTAGCTGTGTGGCCTTGGGCAAGCCCTCCAACTCGGCTCATTTATAGTGAAGATAATAATAGGGGCTTTGAAAGTTGTTCAAAAAAGTTGTAAAAGTTAAAACTTTTACTGGACATAATTAAAGTGACTGCCCAATACAATATCTGGTATATAGTAGATACTCAATAAATGTTAACTAGTTTTGCTATTATATTTCACCAAAACAGACTCAATGCTTTCTACTAGGCACAATGTTTGATGTTGGATCATTTCAGATTCAAAAGAAATGTGTGCCAAGCCACCCAGAGATTTTTATATTTTTCTCTCCAACTTTTACTTCAAAAAGAGATAAAGTGTATTATTCAACTATTTGAGAGAGAAAAGGCTGAAAACTACCTGCAGGAGGTAACAGACAGCTATGAAGGAACTCCAGTGGGAGTGTGATTTATGATTACCTATCTGGGTAAGGGGAGTGAGAAAATAGGAAAATCCAGATGTTTAAAGATAGATAGCTGATACCTCTAATTAGTGTTAAAATAGCAGAAACTGAACTTAATAAAACCTCAAGATAAATATGAAAGAGGTCCCAATTTGTTTAAGGAAACTCCCTGACACTTTAGCAGAAACTCTGCCTCTGATTTCTGTCAATACTCAATCTATAAATTGGGTTATGAGAAAATTCAAGAATAAAAACTGACAACATGCCTTGTTGTATTGTCATATTACTTTGGCAAAAAGTGACAGAAACTAAACTCAAACTCAAATTAACCTAAGCATACTAAGAATTTATCGTGGCCAGGTGCAGTGGCTCAAGCCTGTAATCCCAGCACTTTGGGAGGCCAAGGCAGGCAGATCATGAGGTCAAGAGTTCGAGACCAGCCTGACCAGCATGGTGAAACCTTGTCTCTACTAAAAATACAAAAATTAGCTGGGCATGGGGGTGCACACCTGTAATCACAACTACTCAGGGGCTGAGGCAGGAGAATTGCTTGAATCCAGGAGGCAAAGGTTGCAGTGAGCCGGGATCTCACCACTGCACTCCAGCTTGGGCAACAGAACGAGACTCCGTCTCAAAAAAACAAAACAACAATTTATTATGTTACCAAATCCAAGGACGAATTAAACAACCAAAAAAGCGCAAAAAGTGGGGTTGTAGGAAGGGCAGACAGCTGGATCCCAGCAACAGAAACCAGAGGCATGAATACCACTGAAATTTTCTTTCCCATTCTTAACTCACCATCATTTAGCAGTAAATGTGACTACCAACAGTTTTTCAGAAAATATATTTTAGGGCTTCTTATACTAGAAATAGACTTACTCTCTTTCTCAGTGCTACTTTCAGAAATCCCAGGGGAGGATTCTAGTTGGCTTGGTTTGGATAAGGAGTCCATTCCTGGCCCAATCAACTTTGGTCACATAAGAAAATAGACGTGTTGAATGAAGGCAGTGGCTGTTTCAGAGACAGGACACAGAACTGGTTATCCATCCAGTAAATGTTTAGTGGAGCCATGAGTTCAAGAGCCATTTCTATTTGGGCCTTTTCTATTAGGGTCAGTTATTGCTACGTTAAGCAAGACAGTTTTCTCTTTCACGTAGCTTTCTAGTGACACCCATCAGTACAAAAATAAGAAATAGTTTATAAACTAATGCAGCAATTTAGAAAAGTTTTTTAAAAATAGATGCCAAGAAGAGAAAATGCATTTGTGGAAAATGTGCTTACTTTTTCTCAAAGAGGAACAGTATTTTGCTGGACAAACAGAACCTAAAAATCATGAGGAGTTGTACTTTTGTAATCTCAGAACTTTCTCTAGCTAGATAAGTGCTAGGCTTATTTCTTCAATACATAATTGTAATGCATTTGGAAAATACATTAAGCTCAATTACATAGGATTTTTCTTTAAGTATAGGTATGGGTTAACACTATTTAGTTATTTGAATGCTGAATCATTATGCACCCAGAGAAAAAAAGAGGCAGCTTTTTCTGACTTACTGCATAAATTTATGCATCTACCACTAGAGGGCACAAATAAGGCTGTTTTCTGGGAAAAGGTTTTAAAAATGACAAAATTCCATATTTTGGAACGGTGACTGAGTTAAGATATGTAGATATGCATGTTTTCTTTAAATCTGAGAAGAAAAATCAAAACATACTCATACTTCACCATGTACCATTTTGCTCTCTTCCCTCTTTCTCTTAAAAATAAAAAGTATGCACACAAGAGGGAATTAAGAAGTATCAATGGTTCATAAGAATTTAGACATAAATAAAATAAAGTTAAATGGTTATCTGGAAATAGACTAACATAAAAATACTGGTACAGCAACATGGCAAAATGCCACAAATTAGTAAAAGTATTCATATTTGTCTACATCACACTTGGAATCTTTGGATTCCTAAATCACCAAGCACAATACAGTTCACAAAACTAATTCCAAATCTTGCAAATATTAGGTATATATTGCATCCTTTCTTAACAAATGTAGCACTGTGGTAAAAATAGGATATGATTTGGTTGCATTTTCACGCAATAGTGTGCTTGAGTCATGCTTGCAGAATACCTCCATCTGCAACAGCTGTTTTACTCCAAAAAAAAAAAAAAAAAGGAAAAGGAAAAAACCCAACTTCTTCAGAATAAGCAAACAGTCCCTAGTCTTGTCAGTCTGGATGTCTGACAAGTGCTACTAACTGTGACTAGATTTTGATAACTCCCTTGATTTGTTTTCAGGATTTATTATTATTATTATGTTGATGAAAAGGGGCCTTGTGAGAGCCAATGATTCTATCAGAAATAAAGCCAAAATAAACTAAGCTCAAAGTCTGCTGAGATGCCTCTAAGCTAGAGAAAGGGTAGCAAGGTGAATGGCATGATTTGCCTTCAGTGAGGAAAGTGAAAATGCTGTGGCAAATTGGATAAAAAGTGATGAGTTGGTAGCTTTGATACCTTTAACATCTTGATATCCCCTGATGTTTCCCATCACTAATTCATGGTAACATCAAGAATGCATCAAAATGTAGATTGTCTTCACTTTATTAAAATTTCTCTAAAACACAAATTTTGAAGGTTATACACAAGAAGTTAATAGATGTTCATTCAGTCACTCAGCTTAGTCCTTTCCAATATTTCCTTTTAAAAAAACATGTTCTTTAATTCTGTTTTTTAAAAATCCTCCACTAAAATCTGCACACCTTCTGCACCTTCTACAAATGTTTTTCTCTAGTCCAATCCTGTTTCCAAGAAACAGCTTGTCTTGATCTGAGCCTGAGAGTAGGGTTTTCTCTACCAAATACTTTCAAATGCTTTGTCCCAAACTGCTTCCATGTGGCAAAGGAACTATTAACCCTTCTACATAGCTTTTTTTTTTTTCTGCAAATATATGTGTTTACGTGTGCTATGTGCTTATGTAATATATATGGACATATTAGTGTGTGAATATATATACATACATATATACATATACATATATATATATGTGTGTGTGTGTGTGTGTGTGTGTGTGTGTGTGTGTGTGTGTGTATGTCTTCCCAACGAACACCGACAAAGCCTTCAAGAGTAACAGTGAGAGGTATGGTGAACATTTTGAAATTAATTGTGACCATCTACTAAAATATTGCCAATTCATCCTCCCTGAGGGGGAAAAAATACACACTTGTTTTTCATCTTGCACATTAATAGTCTAAGAAATTGAACTATTGAGTAGAGAACAAAGGAAGTTTACATGTGCCCAGTAATTGCTGGATTTGAGAATCAGATATTCAAGCTTTAACCCATGTTTCTACTGATTTAATAGAGTCAAATTGACTTCAAAATTATTTTAACCCCAAAGACACAAAGACATTGTTTCAGACCTCTGTCCTAAATAAATAAATACGTAAATAAATAAATAAATAAGCAAACAAGCAAGCAAATTAAAACTGTTTCTTCCTTTTAGTGGAATGGATCTTCCAGAGCCTGAGGAATGTTTGTACCTCCTCTCTCCTGGCTGTCATACCTTGAGCATTTGAGTTTACAGATCCATAGAATCACCTAGGCCCTCTAAGTTAGCAATGTTATTACATAATTTCCTACAAAGTACTAGTGGTCCAGATTATCATGAGAAATGCCCTCAAATCTTAAAGCAAAAATATTATGCACCTTGAATATTATTTACTTATTTTAGAGACAGGGTTTCTCTCTGTTGCCCCGGCTGAAATGCAGTGGTGCAATTATAGCTCACTGCAGCCTTCGACTCCTGGGCTCCAGTGATTTTCCCACCTCAGCTTACCGAGTAGCTGGAAATACAGGTGCACACCACTATACCTGGGCCCTCACTATGTTGTCCAGGCTGTTCTCTAACTCCTGGGCTCAAGTGATCCTTCCACCTCAACCTCCGAAAGTGCTGTGATAATAGCCACGAGCTACTGTATCCGTCCCACCATAAATAGTATGATTAAAAAAATAATAATCCACACCAAGCATATGTTACAACCTAATCTCGGAACAGTTCTACTGCATCCATCTTCTCCATGATTTTCCTTCTAAAACTTTTGATTAGATCAGGATTTTTACATTGAACTGCTTATTCAAAAGAAATAAATGGAAGTACATAAAAATGATTACAGCAAAATTACTTCATAAATAGCTATCACATATACATTTATATCCAAGGTATTTATATTAAATGTATTATATATGATAGCTATTTATAAAGTAAATCATTTAATATAAATGTATTATATGATAGTTATTTATAAAGTAAATAAGAACAGAGTCCATATTTACACAAAACTTTGAAATAATTACAGTCCTTTTGTCATTTCCCTACCTTATTTATGTAGTACATTTTAATTGTAGAGAACTGGAAAAATTATGAATTATTCAAGTAATTGTGAATGGTAATTTAACAGTTTGCCTTGCAATATTCTTCAATTACATTGATCCAGGAGTCCAAGAGAAGGCAGATAGGAACTTTTTTTGTCTAAAAATTTAACCATTACAGTATCTCTCATCTGGTGCAATCTTTTATCACCTGCTATGAACCAAATGTGTTTCCCCAAAATTCTTATGTTGAAACTCTAACCCCCAATGTGATCATGTTTGGAGGTGGGCCTTTGGGGGCAATTAGGGCTAGATAGGATCATGAGGATGGGTCCCTCATTATGGGATTAGTGTCCATATAAGAAACACAGGAGCTTGCTTTCTCTCTCTCCACCATTTGAGGACACAGAAAAAAGACAGCCTTCTGCAAGCCAGGAAGAGAGCCCTCACCAGAACTCAACCAAGCCAGCACTTTGATCTCAAACTTCCAGGACTATGAGAAAATAAATGTCTGTTGTTTAAGTCACCCAGTCTATGGTATCTTGTTATGGCAGCCATGGCAGACTAACACAACATCTTAAACACAAAAGTACCTAAACCCTTAACTCATTACATAGCCATCTAAACTGCAATACTTTCATCACGTGTGCACAAGCTATGCTGTACCACAAAGTGCCTGAGCCTTGCCTGGGATTAAATTAATCAAAAAATACATAATAGTAGCAATAGTACCATTTTTCATATATGTACATGTGCAAGCCTAAACCAAGAAGAGCAAGACCAGTGTAGAATTAAAACTTTTATAATAAATCACAGTTTATAAGAAAACTGTGTTTTCTTATAAATTCTATGTAGTTATGTCTGGAGTGATTCATTAAGAGGTTTGCCCCCCAAAATAATTTAACTAGCAGCACAGGTTGATGATCTTCAACATGTTAAAATTTGATAATAATACATTAGTATGTGATATTTATCATGCTTAACAGATTTTAATATATACCTCAAAATAAGTTCAAACACATTGTTATCAGAATTCCTGAAGCATCTCCTCAGAATTTTATTATCACTCGAAGCATAATCTGAAAACCTCTAGATGAGATTGTGAATGTTGACTTTCATGATCATTAAAGAGTCAACATGGAATCATACTAATTTCCATGTTTTGCTATTCTATGCTCACCTAAGCACCCTGTAGATAGCCACATGTGTCTATAAGTGCATAATTCATCAATAAGTCCGAATGACACCTTCTAATATCAGTACAATACTGAGTAAAACATACTTTGTCCTTTCTTCTTGGTGCCATGCAACGTAAAGCTTAAGTCATCAGAAGAACGTGTATTTCAAATAGTATTCATCTGAAAGAATATCACATAAACATAAATGCAATAAAGATTCTAAAAACAGGATCTAAATCAGAAAAGTTACATCATTTTAAAAATAAATATGCTTCTATTTATCTGTCCACTTATATATTTTTAAGCAAAATGAATATATAAAGACTACCATGTAATACTTTAGTAATATTTGATATATGAATTCCTAAATAAACATCCCCAAATTTTGTTATCCTATTTGATTAATGTAATGATTTTGGTTGCCAACAGGTATAATTTTCTTTCTTCAACAGAACCACAATTTTGTTCAAGGTATTGTGGGTAGAAATATGAATCTTCCTTAGCACTTCTATGTGATTTCTAATTAAGTTATGAAATCATGAATTTGTTGTTATAGTTGTTGGCAACGACTGATTTAGAAATTGGCATGCGACCCAATTCTAGCCAATGAGCTGTATAAAACGTTCTACTAGGAAAGGAGAGTGTTTTGGACATTGCTGGGTGGCATCCGGATCTGCTGAAGCTGTCTTGAAGCCATAAGGCTGAAGCCAACATACCCATGGTAGCAGAGTGGTAAGACAGAAAAAACAGAACCTAGATGAATGTAACTGAGCTGCTGAATTAACCAACACTAGAATTTCCCTACCTCCATGCTTTTAATTCACATTTAAGAACATTTTAGTTGTGTTTTCTGTTTTCTCGTACTGACAGTATGTTAAATCATATACTCCATGCCTACTTTAAATATGCACTTTCCTTCAATGTACCAGTTACACCTGTAAATGATAGTCTTTATACAGCAAAATCACTGCAGTTGTTACGCTGCATAACAATAACAAAAGTGATATATATATATATATATATGCCTTCTTCCCAACAGCTACATTAGGCCCCCAAACCACTTTAGGAAATATCAGTAGAGTAATAAAATTAACCAGTGCATTTGGGTATCTCAATGCATTTAGCACAGAAATCCTCCTACAGGGAGAGAGAGTACTTAAAGAAGTACATAAACATTATTTTATTTGAGTGCAAGAGATATGAAATCCATTTACTATGAAAGAAACAAACCAGACTACATCCTTGCAAAATCATTCCTATTTTTCAATAGCGTTCTACTTACACCCCAAAGATTGTACATTAGGAGAAAACAGTGAGTATATCAGAAAAGAGCAGTTCCAACCTATTAGCACTCTGATAAGCAAAGCAAATGACTGAGAACAATTACTCGGGAACTTGTACATTCTGCAAGTCTTGTTCCTGTGAGTCACAAAACTCTTCCTGGTTGCTTGTACAAAGTCACTTGACATTGACTATCAGTGTCAGTGGGGAAAATAAAAGTTTTGTTCTATTTTACCCTTTTCAGTGTAACATGTAATTTATATGCAGTACATGTTACCTTAGATCGATGTTAGTGGCTCTTGGTAGGACCTTGAAGAAGTAACTAGCTGATGAAGGTCAGTGTTGATTTTGGTGGCTGACAAATTATTTTGTGGGATGAGCAACGAAGTCACATGCGTTTTAAGATAAGCGTTAGCATAGCATGACAATGCCATTTGCTCATGGGTTCACATAAACTAAAGCAGCCCCTTTTTACGTTTTACATGTGAAAGAGAAATTAAGTATAGCAATATCTCATTACTTTCATAATTTGTTCAACCAATACTTTTGAAACTGTCTTTATAATGACATTACAGAATAATAAATATCATAGCTAGAAGACACTCTTTTCCATGGTCTTTACAAGTGAGAAAATGGAGGCCCAAAGATATAAAGAAATTTACACTATTACAGATATTTACTGACAGCAACGGAACTCAATTTTGAATCTCTTAACTTCTAGGCCACCACTCTTTCAACTACACTGTGATGCTTAGATAATATAAAAATCCTCCAAATAACTGCCTGTGTTTAATTAAACTGAGAAAAAAGCATGAGTTTCAAATTTTAAAAAGATATAATTTTTCCAACCAGCCCTTGTGATCTGACACATTCATGAAGAGCACTATAGAGAATGAATTGTAGAAAACACAGGGAAAACATCACATAAAATAACAGGGACCATAAAGGAAAAGAGTAAAGTCCAAAGTGCTGATGGAAACTTAATGATCAATCTTTGGTTTCAATTAAGCTTCTGTCAGTGGCTGGCAGCTTATATTATGACATCAAAAGAGTTATCATTGATGCTCATTGATCAAAGCTCACTTAATAAATAGCATCCACTAGTAACCCTACAAATATATTATGGTAAAATTTAGTAGGTATAAAGTATTTTGTTGAATTATTTTAGGCCACTCTTGGATAAATATTTGTTGAAAATATTTATAGAAATAACCTTACTTGTGTCAAGACCCTTTGCTAGCAGATGGGGAAAGTGAGAATCAGACTGAAGTGACTGACCCAGGCATCCTGGAAGCAACTAACAGGATTCAAATTCTGGTTTTCTGAACTCTTGGTCCAAATTGATTCTGGCCTGAATTTGATGAGGTAAGATTCATGGGCTGGTTGTGAGGGAGTCCAGGCCTTATGAATATGCAGGTGTATGTGTTCATAGTACAGACTATTTATTCAGCAGTTCTGTATGCCTGACACTGGGTGGAGAATGCGATGCAAAGATGAATAAGATGTACCTAGTTTCCAAGAGCTTATGTGACACAAAGGAAGGCAGACAAACTTATTTCATTGTCATGTGTTAAATATTATGACAGTGGAGAGATATGAAAGATTACTAAAAGGACAACTTTTAAAAACCGTCTCTCTTGTACATGTCAAAAATGTCATCAAAATGCCACTTTTTGGTACTACCTATTTAGACCTTTGAAATGCAGATATTTCAGCATAAAAGCCCATAGTCCCTGGGGAGGAGGTGGCTGGTCTGCCTGCTTCACTAAAAGGGGAGTGGTAGGAAAGGGACTGAAAAAGCTGAACTTCAGTGAATGCACCTTCCTGCCAGTGATCTCGGGCTTGTCTCAGAGGAAGGATTTGCATGCTAAAAATGGTTCTCTTGTTTAATCTTAATAGGGAAAAAGTATGCAGGTTTTAGTTTATTCTGTATGCCAGGCCATGCATTTAAGAACTTCTTATGCATACACACGTGATACAAGTAATAATTATTCTTCAATATTTGGCAAATGTCCAAAATGTAGCAATCTCCCATACCTGGAAGGTATATAATTTTTAGCAAAATCTTTCTTTAATAAATCTGAATTAAAATGTTTTGCCAAGCATAGAGCCTCCAAGGCTGTAATAGATAATGTGTCAACAGTCCCTGCATTGAAAATGAATGTTTCATCCTGCATGAATGCTCATTTATCTTCTGTGCAGTTACTCTCTAAAATCTTATAATTCAATGTAATTTGAGGGGGGGGAAGCTATTATTTTTGCAAAAATAATTATAAAATTACTTTAATTGTTGTATTTGTTATATACAAGAATTTCTGAACCTGATTTAACATGATACTTTCTTATACCTTTTAATTGCCTTATAATGTGGATCAATGTTGGCCTTTTAAAAAATGAAAAAGTTAACACATCATATAGAGTGAGGGATCAACTTTGTATTAGGAATAGAGTTTTAAATCAAAGTCTCCTGAGGTTCAATTTACTCTGTATAAAATACATTCCATTATTTGAAAAAAATCCATACTCATTGGTTATCTGGACTAGATTCTAAATTGGGAGATAGACTGTGAGCCTCTTTGTGAGCAATGACCAGCATATGCCTGGAATAAACCATGTGTGCTGCAGTGCCACACACGTGTACACACAAACACACTTTCATACATATTAGGATATGCATACATTTGTCAGGGAGACACAAAAACTGCAACTTTTTATTAATAATAGCCCACATTTATTTAGTACTTACTATGTGTTAAGCTATATGCTAAGTGCTTTTCCTGGATTGGTCAAAACAGAAATGTCTAAGGCAGCATGCCATTAATTAAAATAATAATAATTAAAATAACATGATTATCTTAAAATAATTGCTTTTTATATTTATTAAAATAATAATAAATTAATGTTTGAAACACTCATTGATATAAAATGGCGTCTCCTAAGGCGGATTCTGAGAACCGCTAAGTTCTTTGATGGCAAATAGGAATTGCTTAAAAAAATACACGTTAAGTAAGTTTAAGGAAGGATAAGATAAAACAAGTCAACAGGCCTCTATGCCGTAGCACTTCTTAAAGCCTTTATTATACAACTACACACGGTACTCTGTGAGAGAGAGAGAGAAACTGAAGACCTTGACATCACACTCATGCAAGGACACACAACATCTTAGAGCCCATGTTCAACCTGATACACAGAGTACACCTTGGAAAACATTAATACAAAGACTCAAAGTGAAACCTCATGGCAGTGCCAGGTAGGTGGAAAATGTTCATAAAGGAGATTAGATGTGAAATTTGTTTGAAAGGAGACTCTCCACTAGATTGATGGGCAGGGAGGGGAAGCTGGAGTTGGGGGGAGTGATAGGGACAAAGGCACAGAGCTCAGGCAGGGCGAGTAAGTGGAGAGAGATCAGGTAGCAAAAGCAGCCCAGGGCAGAACTAGGGAGCCTTGTAAGGGAAGTTAAGGAATTGGGTGATACAGGGAACCCTACTGGGACATGCCTGTTCCTTTAAACCATCTCCTCTTTCCTTTATTGGGACAACAGACAATCACAGGCCCCTAGTCTATAGCCTCTACTTAGCTATGACAACACAGTTTTATAAACAAACTCAAAGATAAAAATCATTATATATTTACAAACATGTAGAAGAAACAATCTTATTAAGATATGAACCAGGATCTTTAGCTGTGTCTTACCATGTGAATAGAGGGGAAATTCTGCCCTAATTGAAGCAGAGTAAGACAGTGAAAAGAGCATTGATCAGGGAACCAGGAAGTTTTTCTGGTCTCAGTTCAACTAGCTCCATGTCTGTAGGCAAGTCTCTTAGCATCTTTGAACCTCAACCTCACAGAGATTATCAGCAAAGACAGAGACGTGGCTGTATGATCTAAAATCTGTGAAGTCCTAAGAGTCTATGTTTTTTAGAATGGTTTCTGTGAATTTGTGTTTTTAAGCGTTTTTTAAAATAACAGCAGTAAACATTTTGATATAAAGTGGGGATGATAATATCAACCTGGCAGAACTTATATAAGAATTTAATACAAAAGACTAACAACATAAATGTAAATTGTTCCATTATTTCTCTAAGGCATGACCACTTTTGCAATGGGTTCTTCATACGCCCACCATTCTCCCTTACATCCTTCCAAGTCACAACTCTCACTCCATGCTCTGTGGTCGTATTTCTCCTATGATTCCTGGCTCTATTTGCCTCCTTTAAACAGGACAAACCAAGGAGTAAGAAAGTAAAGAAGGTGAGGACTGAAGGGTGAACACAGAGGTTTTTCTAGTATCAGCCTGCTCATCTCATTCTCACATTCTTCTCTGAGATTCCTCAAAACATCTTTCTCTTGGTCTAGACCAGTGGTTCTCAGTTGCTGGTGATTTTGCCTGCCAGAGAACATTTGGCAATCTGGAGACATTTTTGGTTGTCACAGCTAAGGGTCTAGGAGGTCTACTGGCATCTTGTAGATAGAGATGGGAGTACATAGGACAGCCCCTACAGCAAATAATTATCCAGCCCCAAATACCAGTAGAGCTGAGGCTGAGAAACTGGCCCAATTGAAGTAGGCAGTTTAGCAAAGAAAAGTCTGTGTTGGGAATGTAAAGAAAAAGGATACACTAGCAGTAGGTAACAGGACTATGAAGATTATGCTTTTTGTTTAGCACTTTTGCATTTTAAGATTTTTCAGTGAACTCAGGTTACTTTTCATTTTTTCCCCAACTATCTGGTAGAGCAGAGGAAGAAATGCTATTGGAAAACTTCATTGTGTTTGAGGTTTTATTATGATAGCAAGTCAGCAGGGGAGCTAACTTCTAAGTTCTTTGATTCTTTTACACCATAATGACATATATGTCATGGAGAAATTGCTAAATCCAAATGGAAGTAGCAGCTGTGCACCATGTTGATTATGTGATGCTGGGGGATCCAGCATACCCAAAGTAAACCTGTAATGCCTGTTTTTTCTCATCTATGCTGGGAGCCTTCCATCATCTTCGTAGGCCTTATTTTAAAAGCACCCTCCAACCACAATGAGAGTACTTAACATCATTACTAATGTCAAATCATATGCTGAGGATGAGTTGAGCTTCATATACCTCCAGTTTCATGTTTACCTTCAAGTAAACAGTCCATGTAAAATAATGACTCACATTAGTAGATGACA